>BPLR01020953.1:0-80907 GCA_021605095.1 Caerostris extrusa
GTTACGTATTGCTGTAGAGCATTCTTCAGACTCTACCTATGGGGCTCCATCGCAATCCAAAGCTGTGGCTTTGTCCGCCCCTTCTTCAGACACTGAGGATGAGTCACACACAATTTTTGAACCTGAAACCTGCTTACATGTAAAAACAATGTGTCTACAAATGTGCCTTCTAAAGACCCTTTACTGTTGACTGCATCTCCCAGAAACTTCTTACCAATTATTATGCCACAATAATCATCAATTCTACTCGATTTCCGAATGAATGACAGCAATTTTTGTTATATATGGAAATCCAACTTAGATCTACTCACAGCTGACGTGCATTCTAAATTATATCACAAATTGAGTGTTTTGAGAATATCGAGTTATGTTGCTTTTTAATCCATTCACTAATTGATTGAATGCATAGATTATCATAGATATAAATTACAGGAGATCAACTGCAGCTGACCACTATATCACAAATTGAGTGTTTTTGAGAATATCAGTGATATTTCGCTTTTTGATTCATTCACTCATTGATTGAGTACATAAGCTATCATAGATATGTTGTTGCTACTAATCCTTCTGAGCAGGAAAGCCTACACCAGGCACAGAATACCTCGTTGCATATGACTGGCCCATGGTTATGGTCTGAGGAACCACCAGGCTGAAGACTGAAGACTGACTAAACCTGAAGACAACGATCATATTAGACCGGAACCTTACGGTTAAAGTGATTCTGGAACTACTTCAAAATATACCTGTTGCACCTGTGAGATCATAGATTAAATTAAATTAAATTGTACAAATATGTATTAAATTATATTATTAAATTAATTATTATTAAATGAAAATTAATTAATTAATAATATTATTTATCTATTAAATTAAATTAAATTATGTATACGATGTCTAGTAGTGAATTTTCTAAAATTATAAAATAAGAACTAAATAAAGTTTATACTTTTATAAATAAGCACAATATTCATAAGCTATATCATAATAATTTTGAAAAAATATTTAAAATACCTTGAAATATGGTTAAATTATATGTAAGAAAAACGCTTTAAAATTATAAATTACACTCCATCGCATGATATTAATGGTTTCTGATGATAAAATTCTATTAGCTTCAATAGTTCACGCACATACCAATTCTCAAAAGGAGGAAGTAACTATTACAGAGTACTTTTTTTTCCTTTTAACTAACGACTCTCAAGTTATTTTTGTTAAAAACTTATTGGCATAGCTGGAGTGCTCGTATTTACCAAAGAGGATCGGCGTAATTTAAGTCGATAGTACGGGGGGGAAATAAAATATTTGCTTTGATTCAGGGTACACATGGCTTCAAATTTCGTCCTGATATAGTTAAATATTGTTTATGTATGGGTACTTATATCAATAGATTTTAAGTTTATATCGAATAGATTTCTGTCCTTAAAAAGTATTTTTCAAGTGAATTAATGGATAATTCATTTAACTGAATAATTAATTAATTTGGCTTTAAACAGTCTATAGTTCAGCAAATGGTTCTAAAAATTAAATTACAAATTTTTATAGCTGCATCTTTATTGCACTCAAGAGGACTTTAAATTTGATTTCACTAGTGGCATGAATTGCAATCACTGTTTTATAAAACGAATAAATTTGGAGAAATAATGACAGACACGTATTAGAAGTAAGACATTAATTAAACTAACAAATGTATCCATTTTTAAATAACTTGAGGGATAATATATTTAAATATATTCTGCAAACTAATGATTTCTAGGTGTCCTTCAATGCATTTAATAAAAGACAAGTATTAACCCATTTAAATCCTCTTGAAATACATTATTTTCTTTATACTTTTTAGAGACGACATTAACACACCTAAATGATGTCCTTATAAAAAGCATAAAAAACTTAAATATTTCATGTCTTCTAATGTATAATAGCTACGATCAGTAATAAATAAAACTAATTTCATTTCTAATAATGACATTCTTATTAATAAATAAATGACAACTTTATGAGACAAAATGATGATATTTTAATTTGGTCTAAAAATAAGAATTTTTCTGCATGTAAGAATTTTAATATCTTTATACAGAACAGTTAGTGTTCTTTAACGTTAGTACAGTTATTACATGTAGTATTAAGTTGTTATTTAAAAATATTAAATTTAAAAAATGATCCACAAACATAGAGCATCATTTTAATTTTTGATATTTTGGAAATGAAATACATTAAAAATATATAGATATTTCATAAAATGTCCCTGAAATATAAAGTAGAATCTAAATAACGTCTTTATATACTTTTTAGAAAAGTGTTTTAGGAGTGCTGTAATCCTTTCGAAATACATTACTTTCCTTATGTCTTGTAAGGGACGATGTTAACACACCTAAATGACTCCTATTAGAAAGACATCAAAAACACAGAAATACCATGTCTTGTAAAGTATTTCATGTTTTGTAATGTATAATAGCCTATGACCAGCAATAAATAAAAAAAAATAATTTCACTTTTAATAATGGCATTATTAATAAATATATGATAACTTTGACAAATAATGATATCTTTATTTGGTATACTAAGGATTTTTCTGCATAAAATTTTAATATCTTTATGCCGAAAAGTTAGAGTATCGTTAACTAGTTACTACAGGTACAACATGGAATATTAAGTTATTATTTAAAGATGTTAAAGAAAAAAATGAATATCATTTTAATTTTCATATTTTTTAAATAAAATACCTTCAAGAAAACATATATATCATAAAATGTTCCGAAAATATAAAGTAAAATCTAAATAATCACTTTATATACTTTTAAAAAGCGTTTTTAGAAGAGCTATATAAATTTGATTGAAATATTATAGTTTTGCAATCCAGTTTTGTGTCTATTTTCAGAAGAATAAATAAATAATTTGAATACAAAATATAACATATGAAGCATGAGGAATAATATAAATAATGACTTGTACATGAAATGCACAAAAGGAATTGCAGAAAGTCCTTTATAAATAAAGTTGAAATTTTCCTCTTACATCTGGCGCCATCTATTGGTAGATACATGCAACTAAAATCTAAAAAATTAAATTAATTAATTAAATTTAATTAATGAATTAATATTTGAAAAAACTGTTAACATCAAGTGTCATCCACTACAAGTTTAAAAATGTATTTGAACTTGAATGAATGAATAAAATATATTTTATTGACGATAGAAAATTTGAACAAGATATGTATAAGGAGAGTGTGAACTAATAGTAGGAATTGAACAAAAAATATATTTCGTTATAATTATCTAAAAAAATTTTTTTTCACTTCCAACAATGAATATAAATAAATAGTTTTGCCTTAAACGAAGTTAAGGAGATACTATGGTAGTCAAAATAGACATAAAAGCCTTCTAATAATACATTCGAATATAAAGCAGTATCTGAAAGAAAAACATAGCTTTAAGTTCCATATAAAACGACTTAAAGAAGAAGGAAACAAACATTACCTTCATCTATGCACAGATTATGGCATTTCATATTCACAGAAAGAAAAGCTTTAAATTCTCATTCAAACATTCCCTACAATGCAAAAAACCTACTTTTTTTTTATCTACCATTCAAAACTTTATTTCTGCATAGGAAATAAAATGGAAAAATGTGTTTTCCCGCTTTTCAGAAATAGCTCGAGTAGTCAACACTGTTGAAATGCAATTTAAAAACCACAACCGCACACTTCGGGTTGCGGTTTCGCTATAAATGTCAAACATCACTCACAATAGTAAAAGCTCCAGCATTTGGGGAGGCAATGAAATTGCATCCAGTCATACATGGAGGCAATTTTAAAAATCTTTGCTATGGACACAAGAAAATATAACTTTTCTATTTTCCGCTCTGTGCTGGGACTGTATACTTATTGAATATGTATCCTTGTTATGGTAATATATTTTATAAATACACAGTGAATAATTTGCATTTGAAATTTGATGTTTCTTTCGTGTGAAAAACGTCGCTGATGTATTTGAACATGTGATTTACATGGAGCAAGTTTTCGTGCAGTGGTTTCCTAAAGACCTGAGTGCAGTTTTGAGTCGATCGATTTGTTGCACGTTCAATTTCATTTCTGAATATGTTTAGAACAATAACTTGAACGAAATAAATATCATATAAATGTAAAATATATTATATCGAAATAAATAAAATATATTTTACATTTGATAATATTATTATTCACCGTCTACTACTTAATAATTATTACAAATGATGGACAACAGGGAAATTTTTTAATCCAATATACTTTAATATTTTAATGTTTTTTAACTTTATTTATATTAAGTATATATAAAGATGAAAATTTACACCACAGTTTTTCTACTAGATTTGGACCAATAATAAAAGGAATAATGCAAGACTATAAAATACAATTCAGAGTTTTACATTTTTTTATTTATATCAATGTACAAAAATAGTTATTTAATCTAATTTCTCGATTAAAATATTATAGTTTTTCAATCCAATTTTTGTGTACATTTTCTTTAAAAAAAAAAATAATAATAATACAATACAAACGAATCGATGAAACATAAGGAATAATATAAATAATGACTTTGCATATGAAATGGACAACAGCAAACTTTTTAATGCAATAAACTTTAATGTTTTAATGTTTTTGACTTTATTTACATTAATTATATAAAGATCAAAATTTATACAATAGTTTTTCTACTAGATGTGAACCAATAATAAAAGAAATAATGGAAGTCTCTAAAATACTCGCACAATACAGAGTTCTTACATTATTTTCCATTTTATCAATATACAGAAATAGTTATTTCATCTAATACTTATCTAAAATTAATAATATTTCTTAAGACTTTCTGCAATGCAAATAAATAAATAGTTTTATCTTAAATGAAGTAAAGGAGATACTATGATAGTGAAAATAGATATAAAAGCCTTGTAATAATACATTTGAAAGAAAAACATAGCTTTAAATTCCATATAAAACGACTTAAAGCAGTAGCAAACATTACCATCATCTTTGCACAGATTATGGCATTTCATATTCACAGAAAGAAAAGATTTAAATTCTCACTCAAACATTCCCCACAATGTAAGAAATCTACTTTTTATCTACCATTCAAAACTTTATTTCTGCATAGGAAATAAAATGGAAAAATGTGTTTCCTCCGCTTTTCAGGAATAGCTCCGAGTAGTCAACACTGTTGAAATGCAATTTAAAAACCACAACCGCACAGTTCGAGGTTGCGGTTTTCGCTGTAAATGTCAAACATCACTCACAATAGTAAAAAGCTCCAGCATTTTGGGAGGCAATGAAATTGCATCCAGGCATACATGGAGGCAATTTTAAAAATCTTTGCTATGGACACAAGAAAAATATAACTTTTCTATTTTTCCGCTCTGTGCTGGACTGTATACTTATTGAATATGTGTCCTGGTTATGGTAATATATTTTATAAATACACAGCGAATAATTTGCATTTGAAATTTGATGTTCCTTTCGTGTGAAAAACGTCGCTGATGTATTTGAACATGTGATTTACATGGAGCAAGTTTTCGTGCAGTAGTTTCTAAAGACCTAAGCGCAGTTTTGGATCGACCGATTTGCTGCACGTTCAATTTCATTTGGCGATAGGTTTATAACAATAACTTGAACAAATAAAGGTCTACAATATTTAACATTTAATAAAATTATTATTCCCTAGCTAATATTTAATATTTATTACAATGAATCTTATAAATTCGTTCAATTTTTAACAAAATGGATCATTCTTGGATCTTCAAATTACAGTTTTGAATCGATCCATTTGTTGCATGTTGAGTTTCTTTTGGCGTTAGGCTTATAATAATAACTTGAAGTAAATGAATATCTTCATTATTTAACATTTGATAGAATGATTATGTACCATCTACTATTGTATAATTATTACAAATAGGGACATTTAACAGGCCTGAATGGCCGAGTGTCTAGCAACGCTCTGGCGCTCGGTGCCACAGGTTTCGGGTTCGAGTCCCGGCGGTGCCATGGATGTTTGTAGTGGTTCGGAATCCACTTTAAGCCGTAGGTTCCCGGCCTCCTATGACTGTAAGAGTGTCATGGAGCAGAAGTCAGACTTCTACATACAAGTACTCCATCAGAACAGAAGCTGCACCACTCTTCCCTCCTTCCTTGAGGGACACGATAATAACAACAGGGACATCTAACAATTTCATACAATTTTTAACAAAAATAGATCCTTCTTGGATATTGCAGTTTTGAATCGATCGATTTGTTCTATGTTCAATTTCATTTGGCGATAAGCTTATAACAATAACTTAAACTAAATAAAGAACTGCAATACTTAATATTTGATAAAATTATTATTCATCCTCTACTATTGAATAATTATTGTAAATAAGGAAATCTAATAATTTCATACAATATTTAACAAAATAGACGATTCTCGGATACTGCAGTTTTGAATCGATCGATTTGTTGACTGTTCAATTTAATAGATTTATAACAATAACTTGAACTTAATAAAGATCAATCATATACAATATTTGATAAATTATTTTTCCTCATCTACTATGGAATAGTTAGTACAAATGAGGACATCTAATAATTTCATACAATTTTTAACAAAATAGAGCAGTCTTGGGTATTGTAGCTTTATATAGTTTATTTATTAATGAACATTGTAAATAAAACTTCTTGTTTTTACATTAAACTGATTTCGTAATGTTTAAACCGATTTGTTTGCTCATGGCGATAGGTGAACAACAATTTTAATATTTGATAAAAATTATTTTTACCTTCTTCTATTAAATAATTATTACAAAGGGTTTATAACAAAATAGAGCATTCTTGGTATTGTAGCTTTTATAAATAATGAACAACAATACTTCTTGTTTTTTACATTAACTGATTTTGTAATGTTTGATAAAATTTGGCGATTTTATAACCTTCTTCTATTTAATTTGATAAAAATTATTTTACCTTCTTCTATTAAATAATTATTACAAATGATGACATCTAATAAATTCAGACAATTTTTAACAAATTCTTTGGGTATTGTAGCTTTTATATAGTTTATTTTTAATGAACATTGAAAATAAAAACATTAAACTGATTTTTGTAATGCAGATTTCTTGCATGTTCAATTTTATTTTTGTAGGTTTATAACAATAACTATAAATAATGAACAACAATATTTAATATTTGATAAAATTCTATTAAATAATTATTAAAATGATGACATCTAATATTTTTAACAAAAAATACTTTTAGATATTGTATTTATATATAAATAAATATTATACTTTTAGAAAATATTTTTTATAAATATAATATAATTAAATATAAAAACTATTCCTTTTATTATGTAATTTAAATTTGTTTCTAAGATACATACATAAAATCAAAAATAAGATAAAAGTTGTATCAAATTATTTTACTTTAAATTCTATGTTAGTAAGTACATAATCTAATGAAACTGAAAAATGTAATTCTAATAACTAGCATTAAACTTGGTATAAAATATTTTCAGTTGAAAAGTATATTTTGAAATTCTGGTATAGCAGCTTATATTAAATTAAATAATAAAATTTATGAAGAAAATAATACACAATTTAAGATTTAATTTTTTTATAAATTTTAATTTATTTATAAGATTTAATTTATATTTAAATTTTTCCATTTATAATTTTTTTTTTTTTAAAATATTAAAAATGGAATGCAAAAGTTTTCGATCTTAATTTTACCGGAAAAAGAAACAGTAAAAACATTTTTGTATTAAAAACTGGTATCGATATTTATTCATACTAAAAGAAAAATTATTTATTTTTTTTACACTAGAAATTATTAAATTAGACAGGAAGAATTGTTTATATTAGAAATAAATAAAAAATTATACACAGCAGGGTTGATGATATTATAAATTCATCCTCTTCTTAAATAAAAAGGGAATTAAAATTTTTCAATAAGAATCAATAAATTATTTTTCAAACTTGTGATCTTCATGAAAAAAGCAACAAATTAAAAAAATCAGCTTGAATTTATAATTTCATAAGCTAATCAAATTTTTTATTTACTATAAATATAAAAGACAAAATTGTATATATCTGGATAATAGATAGAAAATTAAAAATATTCAAAAATAATTTTTAAATGTGATTTATTTTGCAAAAATTTTTATTAGGTAATTTTTTTTTTATTTTCATGTAATTATTTTTAAAAATAAGATTTATGCTTTTTTTTTATTTCACAAATAAAATAAAAGATTATTAATAAAAATTTAAACAATATATAATCTTACAGCGTCGCCTTTTAATTTTTTCTTTAATTTTATTTAATTGCCTCTTTGTAACAAATATTAAAAAATTTTGTATTTAAAAGATTTTTTTTTTTTTTTTTTAAATTGTTAAGTTAGTAACTCTAATATTATCACTAAGATAAAAAAAACTAAAAGAGCTTTAATTATTTGTAAAAATAAAATTGATGTTACTTTTATTGCACAAATAAAAAGCAAAGATTATTAATAAAAGTCTGTATTTTACAGCGTCTTAAATTTTTTTTTTTTTAGTTGCATTTTCTAAACAAATTTTTACAATTTCGACTCGAAGACTGTTTGTTTCTTCTTTTTTAAAAAACATTAAGTTGTATCTCTAATATTATCACTAAGATAAAAAGAAACTACAGAGCCTAAAAACTAAACTAAATAACTAAAATAATTTTACAAATTTTTGTCATTTTGGAGTTTTATATTCATAAATTCTGCGTTACAATTACAGTGTGGGGCAAAACTTTGTTCAGACTACCATAAACTTTTCCTAATTTCCTATAAGAAATTTAGTTCTTGACACTTTTGAATTTAAACGATATCATTATGACAGAAATTTTGCTCAATATGTAAAAATGACCTTTTAGGCTTGCTTGCACCTCAATACTTCTGCCATCAAAATTTCATGCTTCAAATATGCTGAAAAAATATATTTTATTTATTTCATATTTTCTTTTCTTTTTCTAGCAAGACTATATATTAAAAGGCAGGCAATATCATGTTTCTCCAAAATGAGGTCTCCATTTACTTATCATGGTAGAAGAACGTATATCATTATGTATCATAGGAATATATTTACAAACAGAAATGGAAACTGAATGATGCCATAATTTATAAGAAAAATTTTCACATTAATTCCAACGATATTATTTCCTTGTTATGTTTATTATACGACAATCTAATACTACAATCTTTATAGCTTTCAAAAAGTTTTTATAAAAACTTATGATAAATTTATATACTTAGATTAAATAGGAGAAAATAAAGCGTAACGAGCTGAAAAAATAAAATAAAATATAAAAATAAAATAAAATGAATAAAATGTTAGAAATAAATAAAAAAAAAGTAAATAAAATAAAAATAAATGAAATGATAAAATATAATAAAAAAATATTTCCCATTAATTCCAATGATATTATTTCTGTTTTTACTTTCATTATGTCTAATACCTGAACCTATACCTTTATAGCTTTAAAAATTTTTTTTAAAATTTATGAATAGTTCTAAACGGAGATTGAAAAAGAGAAAATAAAGCAATGTGCTGAAAAAAATAAAATATTACATATAAAATGTTTAAATATAATAAAATTTAAAATATTTCTAATTAATTCCAATGATATTATTTCTGTTTTACTTTCATTATACGAATGCCTAATACTTATATACCTTTATAGCTCTAAAAAATTTTTTATACAAATTTATAACACATTTCTAAACTGAGATTAAAAGGAGGAAATAAAACTTAATGTGCTGAAAAAATACATATTAAAACTGAAATAAAATAAATAAAATGAAAAATATTTCCTATTAATTCCAATGATATAATTTTGTTTTACTTTCATTATACGAATGCCTAATACTAAATTCTTTATAGCTTTTAAAAAATTTTTTATAGAAACTTACGACAAATTTCTAAACTGAGATTAAAAAGGTGAAAATAAAGCTGAATGTGATGAAAAAATAAAATGTTAAAAATTAAAATAAAATTAACAAAATGTTAAAAATATAATAAAATAAAAAAATTATTGCCCAATAATTCCAATGAAATTTTTTCTGTTTACTTCCATTATACTAATGTCACTACATTCTTTCTAACTTTCAAAAAAGTTATTATAGAAATTTATGATAAATTTCTAAACTGAGATTAAAAATGGAGAAAATGAAGCTTAATGTGCTGAAAAATAAAAAATAAAAAATAAATAAATAAAATGTTAGAAATAAAAATAAAATAAATAAAATGTTAAAATATAATAAAATGAAAAATATTTCCCACTGATTCTAATGATATTATATACAAATATCTAGTATTAAATTTTTATAGCAACATATATGTGGTTCCATTAGCAAATGGCTTCCTGAATTTAAATGCAATAACATATTAAAATATCTATTTTTCATCTTTAATCAATATTATGAGAGTGACGTAACAATAAGGGTGGCAAGATGGGCAAATTGTTACGGCCCATGCCCTAACAGATAGGCTATGAGTACAGAAAAAGGCCTGACATTTATTATTACAAAATGATGTAAAATTTATTAATTCTGTATTTAATAAATTTAAGTTATTAAACGTAAAATTTAACGTAATTTAAAAAATTATCAAGATTTTGAACGTATTTATTTGTATGGAAAATATAACGCATCTGGCAGTAATAGTAATACAAATAGTTACCTCGGGTAATCCCGATGCTAAGGATATGCCTGATTTCTGGTTCTGAATAGGTACTTATAAAATGAAAAGTGGGAATTACCACTTCCACTCATAGGTTACTGGGACCTTTAAAATTCAATTGTTAGGAATCCATCGAACATTACAGGACCCGAAACTTGTGAACTTTGATGATGTCATTGACATTTTGTTGATCAGAAATCTTGCAAAAAGAAATTTTAATAAATATATTTTTACTAAGATAACTGTTAATTTTAAATAAATACCCCATTAAATTAAAAGTTTTTAGTATTAACCCAAAATAATACATATTTTTAAGTGAGTTTATTAAAAAGAAAATACAATGATTATACTTTTTGCACTGATAAGCCCCATTCGAAAAAATGTGACACTGGGCCTCAGATGGTATAGCAACGCCACTGATTGTAAGTATTCTATTTCGAATAAAGCCCATTTAAGCAAAAAAATATAATACTTTATAAATTCCTTGAACATCAAGAATCCAAAAATTCGACAAGAAAAAAGAAGATCAGTTGAAACAAGATCTATTTACGCTATTAATTTTCTGGCCGATAAAAGTGACCAAAACCATGAAGGAATCGTGCCTAAAGCTGAAATTTTCCTGAAAATTTCAGCATCTAAAAAAAAAGGTTGAAATGAAACAATGTAGTAAATTATTAAACAATGCAGCAGACATATTGAGCTGCTTCCAGACTAAGAAAGAAATTCAAGAAGAGAAACGCAAAAGAAATTGGTTCTTAGAGCGTGCAATTTTTGAACTAATTTTTTAAAGTCAAACCAACAACGTCCAATTAAAAACAGTAGCTCGTTGTTGCAATTTCAAATATGGAAATTGCATTACAAGCAAATATAATGACCACCAGAATATAATACAACAGGGAAGATTAGAAAAAGAGGTGTACAAGAAGAAATCATAATTATTTCGCTATTTGTTTGTGTTTATTTTCTTGTTAGAGGACTGATGACAGAGTGGCTAGAGCTGTGGTGCTCGTTGCCTTATGTTACGGGTTCGAGTCCCGGCGGTGCAATACGATACGTAATGGTTCGGAATCCATTTTAAATCGTAGGTCCGTGTCTATGACGTAGAGCGTAGTTATTGTTACCCACGTCCGTAGCTGGATCAATCAAGCTACATGCACCTCCTGGGTAGTGCTATGAGTAACGTTAGTGCAGTGCTTGCCTTAAGACATGAGACAATTGTCCAAGTGTTTGCCAGCTACATTAGAACAACATATTTTGATAACAAGAAAACAATGGTGATATATACAAAGATATATTCAAATGACAATGATGAAAATATGAAAAATGATGACTTGTATACAAAGATATATTCAAATGACAATGATGAAAATATGAAACAATGATTTTTGTATACAAAGATATATTCAAATGACAATGATGAAAATATGAAACAATGATGACTTGTATACAAAGATATATTCAAATGACAATGATGAAAATATGAAACAATGATGACTTGTATACAAAGATATATTCAAATGACAATGATGAAAATGTGAAACAATGATGACTTGTATACAAAGATATATTTATCAGCATTTATCAAAATTTTATCTCTGTAAAATACTAATCTAACCAGATTAGCGTGAACCATAGACGAATTGGCTCACGTTAAGTGAAGTCAAATTATAGTAAATAAAAATTCGAATTCAATTGTCTGAAAAGAGCAGATAATTTGAAATCTAGCATCTTAATGGTCCTCCCACAGCAACTCCCGTGGTTAACTGATATCATATCTACATAGCTGTTAGGGATCGTATGGCCCCATTATATGACCCAAGCTCAGGGATTTAGGACGAATGGCAAGAAAAAGCATAAATGTAATGCAATAGGATGTTGGGAGAATTGTATCTATTGTATCTTCTATTTGTAAAGCATAGCTAAGAGAGAAAGGGGGCTGTTCAACAACACATGAATGTAACGATTTAAAAAATATATATAAACAATGATAAGAAATTTATTTTTTGTTATGTTCAGTTTGACAACTCTGTTGTTGAATTATCATATTAAAACTTGATTTGCAAAAAAAAAGCTTTTATTAGTATATTAAGATTCCTCCGCCACAATCTTCTACAGTCCATACAATGATTCGAAATGTCATAAATAAAGATCTTGTTTTAAAAGTTCAGATTAACATGTTTTGAGAATAGGTATTATTTATTATTATAATATTATTTTATTTCTGATTTTTATTGAATTACTATTTTTCTGATGATCATTGAATTACTATGTTCTGATAATAATCCGAGTAAATTTTGACATTGTTTCCATTTTCCGTTTAAAGAGAATCCAGTAATAATCAGCAACACTTTCCAATAGTAAATTGATCTTTTTCCATTACAATCAGATAAACATATCCAGACCTCATGGATTAAAAACAATATATTTCCATTTTCATCTGTAAAAATAATTTTCATACAACAATTTTTACATAGTCTTACTCTGCAAACATATTTTGGCGTTAGTCGACGACCATCTTTTTTTTTTTTTTTTTTATTTTGATTGGATTTAAATAAGATTTTTATAATTTTGTTAGATATAATTTTGCTTAATAAAGATAAAAATATTTTTTATGTATATTTTTATAGAAATATGTTTAACAGTATTTTTTCAGTGAAAGTGTAATTTTTGACATTTCTTTTTTTAATTAATTACAAGCGTAAAAATTATAAAGGCATGTTTTCCACATTTTTTAATAATCCAATAAAAGTACTTTTCTTCGTAAAGAGCAAAAATATAGCCTTCGATGAATAGTTTATTTTCAGCGATATATTTAACCAAATAATAATTTTAATGATGTAGATGATAATTAAATCATATTCTGAACTTGTGCTATTCAGGGGTTTTTTATTCATTAAAATTTAATTCAGATAAAATCAAAATCGTTACAAAAATCTCTGAACAACCTCTGTAGCCTCAAACCCTCCCAGTATTTAACGTTATGATATACCATACTATAGAATAAAGTTATGTTTATCTATTCTTAATATTTTGCACGGCAACGTGCTAAGTGGGGTTTCAGGTTTCGGGTTCGAGTTTACCAAGAATCACTTTTAAAAGTTGGTCCGCGTCTATAGGATCGTAGCGTTACCTCGAATTGCAGCAGCTTCAAGAAAAATTGAGTGTTTAGTCAATATCACGGCAAATTTTTCTCTATGATCAATAATAAAGATGTTTTTAATTTGTTTTGCATATTTTTTACAATTTTTTTAATTTTTACATAATAAATCGATAAGGTTAAATTATTTATGGACCAAAAGAAAAATTAATTAATAATTATTTACAAAATAATAAGAAATTTTATGACAATGCAGAATGGCCAGGAGGAAAAGATTATTGTTTAATGTTAGAAAATCTTAGACTAAGATAAATTTCTTTGTGCTTAGATTTACTAACACTATGGTAAACCTATTTGTTAATAATAATGATCCAATACAGGAATTATAGGGTGAAGATGATTAATAATAAAATAGATTATTTGATGAAAGATAGCATTGTAATGATGAATATTTTATTTCTGTCCTTTTATCTTATGTTTCTCAAAACGCATACAAAAAAAAAAAAAAAAAAAAAAAAAAAAAAAAAATGTAATTCATACGTTCATGCTTTCCATAAAATAGCGACTATTTTATAGGTTATATAACATTCAAAATCAATACATGATGTGCATACTGTAACGTCTCGACCTATACCAGACCTATAAGGGCTTAAAGATCACTTTCAGGTTCGTGGAAACACTTTAATTTTTATTTACAAGCTTTATATATATACATAATTCTGGGTTACTATACTATTTACAAAGAAATGAAAATTAAGGATATGAATTTGATTCACACTAGTGCAGTTCACTCCAAGGTCTGAGATTGTCAGTTTCCTGTTTTACGACGAACCTAATGCACTTGGTCTGCGGCAGACCTTAATTATTACACGGCATGGTGCACGAATTTTACAAGGGGCTCATTTTATAAACAGGCGGAATCTATGCCCTGTTCAGTCATTTTGACAGAAAAGGACAAAAACAACATTTTTGTCTTGCCATCGCAGAACACTCTCTAATTCTCCAAATGCTTTATTTAAGAAAATCCGTCAAAATAAGGGCCTAGCCTACACACTTTCATAGGAGTCGACACTTCCTCAGAGCATGATCTATCACCAACCACGATGCAGCAACTCTTGATATAATCCATATCCCATCTGTAATTGTTTCGACCTGAGAAGGTAAAGGTCACACAGGCGATGTTTCATTATTCATGATACTAATTATCTGCTGTCTGATTTGAGTGATAGATTGTTCTCATTAGAACAAAACATTAATTACCAGTAGTATAAATAGCCACGATACTGCTTATCTGCTGTCAGATTTGAATTATAAGTTGTTATTATGCACTTGTTAAAGAATATATATTCCTTTCCCTGGGAACAGAAATACTATATCTCTTCTAGTGGAAAGAATGCTACAATATCTACATAAAAATGTACACGTTGAAATGTGACCATACAGATAGAGCTTTCTTTTTTCTGAATTAAGGAAGCTAGGTTAGAAATATTACAGATAAATTGGACCTTTTTATAGTTACACTGCAGAAAGGCAGAATAAACCTATAGGCCGGAAAGCACTTTTATTGAGGTCGTGGAATGTGACTCCCTCCCTCTAATATGTCATTTCCAGGATAGTGTTCATCTCAGGATGGGGATGTCATGCAGCAGACTGCTCAGGTTACACCCTAGGTAACAGTGAATTTGTCACTCTGCTTGAAGTTCTATTAGAGGGTGACCTTAGGTCAAAGTTGGAGGTAATATAAAACAATAAAATACTATCTTGTATAAATAATATAAAATTTTTAAAGAAATCGTGGTTAAAATTGACTATAATATATTATAAAAGGAAATTTACTAAATATTAAATATAATGGTTTAAGAAAGGTCACATGTATCTTCATTGATTTTCAGTAGTTTGTGGTGTTTCAATAGACAGCAGTTCATCCTGTCAAAGAAAATGTTGTTCTAGTCCTCAAATAAATATTTGTCAGTTGTTTTAACAACATCAATCTTTTTCGAGGCTTTTTTTGTCGTTAAAATCAACTCGTTTTTTGATGTTTATCCAAGACAAATGTTTTGTCTCTAGAAGCACTGAAATGAGTACAAAAAACCTTTTGTTTTTTATTTTTAAAAATAAATTTGTTTCGTATATACGTACCTGATATAATTTCTTTTAAAAAAATAGAATAGAAAGGGTTCTTCCTATAATCATTTTTTGTGTAAACATATTCAAGTCCATTGATGATTAATTGCTAGAAAATTTTAAACAACTCGACTTTTTTTATAAGCATTTATAAAGAGAACCTGACAATTTTTTATTCAGTAATTGTTTTGTTAAATTTTTTTTGGTTCTTTTCATCCGATATAAAGAAAAAGTAATTAATTATAGTGTCAATAGAAAGTTATCTAGATTTTATAAAAATAGATTTTTAAAAATCTTTTTTTAATAAATTTTTTGTGAGTATTGGTGTTTTATATGAAAAAAAGAGCTTAGCAAAAATAGAACACCTGTGCAAAAATATTGCGTTTTCAACAAAAAAAATATATTTTATAGTTAGATCAAATGGTTAAAAAGTAACATAAAAGCCAGACCTAATTAGCTAACGTGTATAGCTAGTGATTTACTTGAGAAATTAGCGTGTGGAATGAATTCTGTTCGAATCCGTTGATGATATTCGTTGCAGTGACAGGTGCCAGAAATGAATGAAATCTATGATGAAAGTGTCAATGTTAATAAAACATCTCACGTTCACCTATTAATTGGAATATTCGTATTTTCTCTAATGCAATAAGCAAATTCTAGGCAGTTATTTTAAAACTTCTAACAAAAGGCAGTGCCCTTACTTCATTGCCCATCAGTAATCTGTTACCTAATATTTAAGTCAAACATGAAACACATTATTGCTCAACAGAAAAAAATAATGCACATTATAGCTTCTTTAATGCAATAAATTTCAAAATCATTGACGTTTATTTTTAAAAAAATTACTTTTTCCACACTATTTAATTCAATTTAAGTCTGTCAACTTTAAATTAATTCAATTTACAAGATTGAGGGAAAGTTGCTTTACGTGAAAAACAAACTTTTATTGCAATAATATTTTTTTAATTTTATTTTCAATGGCAGATTATGAACAGTTACATCAAAAAAAAGAACAACAAAAAAAAAAAAACATACAACAACAACAACAAAATAATACAACAAAACATGCTGAGACAGAGTTCATTAATCTAACAATAGCGCCAAGTTGCAGATCTTTTAGCCACTAAAAAGTGCTACCATTTGCACCACGGGGAGGTAGATCTTCTGCGCACCCTTAATATTTACTTCTCATTTGTATAATAACTGCACAATGCTATTGTTCCATTTGTCTTTCTTCTGACTAAAAAAATTTTGTTTTTGAGCACAAAATGTTGTAGTTTCATCTCTTTGTTTTAGATAGATCAGTATAGGTATAATGCACAGGCAATAATTTTGATATTGTAACTTTTTGATCAGTAGACTGAATTTAAAAAAAAATTAACGCGTAATGGTTGTATGCCCTTTTTGATGAGAAAATATATTAATATATTCTAATTTAATCATTTTTTCGAAATAATTTTTTCTCAAAAATATTATTTCTTTGATTATTTTATTTTATACCGAAATAAGATTAAATAACAAAAAATGACAATGCAAATATGGAAACTGTACCGAAAACAGAAAATGAATGCACTTCAAATCTTTGCTGCAAATAAAGACTAAAGAATAACAAATTTTTCATGATATTGCATAAATTCTTAATAATAAAAATTGAAATTTCATAAAATAAATATTTTCGTTAAAATATTTTTCAAACAATTTTTCTAACATTACTGTAACGTCTCAAATATTAGTCCTATAACGGCCACAACAAGAGGTCATTTAAGTTCGTGGAACACTTTAATTTTTATTTGCAAGCACTATATATATATACATACATTATCTGGAAGAAAGTGACGGGACACCCTCGAAAAGTAGAAAACGTCTCAGCCAATAATAGGTGTCACGTGTCAGCCATTTCCTATAAATACCTGTGGAGTCGCTAGAGTTGTTTTTTGTCAAGATGCCACGAGAAGAGTTGTTCTGAGTTCGAGAAAGGTTTGATTGGATTGCATCTTGTCAAGGTGTCAATTAGGAGATATCCCTGTAACTGCTCAAAATCAACTGTAGCATGTGTGTCGCTACAAGACTGAGGGATACTGAACAAATCCCGAAGTGGGATGATACAGTTCTCACCAGCAGGGAGATTCGAAGTAACCGTCAAACATCCATGGATAACATCGCGCCAGCGAGTTTAGAAAACAGGTGTGGTCGTTTAAGACTCTTCGTATCGAGGCCCATAAGTTAAAGATTACACTGGACGTTCGGGTGACCCATAAGCCTTTGATTACGAAAACCAACAAGATGTCGATTCAACCTTCGATGGGCTAAAGACCACCGTACTTGGACTCTGGATGACTGGAAAGGTCGAGTGACGAGTCACGATTTACCCTTTTCCGTTCCGATGGACTGTTTCACGTTACCAGGAGAACGCCTTTTTGCACCAAAGTGAAACAAAGTGAACTCCCTTGTGATCAAATTTTATTTTTAATCTTTATTTCTTTCTATAATTATCCAGAGTTATTATTTGTATATACATATACATACATATATATATATATATATATATATATATATATATATATAAAGTATATACAAATAACGAACTAGATAATTATAGAAAGAAATAAAGATTTGGTGTATCCACCCTTTGAAAAGGGTGGATACACCGACCTATTCAGTCACTTCAGAGAAAAAAACGAACATCACTTCTGGTCGAATAGACCCAGAACTCACTCCCTTCTTTTGACAAAATCTTCCCTTTTAAGAGAATCCGTCAGGAAGGGAGAGGGATCAGCTTCTCATTTGAGTAGGCATTTCTCAACTCGTCGTCTAGCAGGAACCACGATGGAACACCTCATGATATAGTTCATATTCAATCTGCAGTTGTTTCGATCAGTGAAGGTCGCACAGGCATTCTCTAATTTCCTCCTTCTACATGATACAGAATATCTGATATCAGATTAGAGTGACAGGTTTTTCTCATTAGTACAAAACTATAATTATACGTAATATAATACCCACAATAAAGCTCGTCTGCAGTCAAATGTGAGTGATAGGTTTATTATATATTTGTCAAATAGCATACATTCCTCTCTCTTGGGAAAGAAATGTCGAAACTCTTCTCGTGAGAAAAAAAAAAAATTCTACATCAATTCTATGCTTATATATTTTCGAAAGATTTTATTAACAAATTCGTATTAATTAGTATACTTAAACTATTTGCGAAGTATAGTATTTATCATTACAGAATTTTTCATCTACAATTTAAAAGAAAATTATATCTAGAAAGGACACAAGAGCTCTTTTTAAACAATTTCAATGTTCACCTTAACCCTTTGTGCACCCAAGTAAATATCATCAAGATTATTTTTCAAACCCTAACATTATAAAACAGCATTCATTGTTTTTCAATTTCCAAGCCTGCATTGCGGAGAGCGTAACTCGATTCTTAACTTGCGTACGGACGAGTCAAACCCTCTTACCTCGTCAGAGAAAAAACGAACTACTGCAGAATGCTCTTTTCCTTGTCTTTCCGTTCACCACATTTTTTCTTCTTCTTTCCAGTTACATTATTGATGTTATTATTTATTTTTCCCACTTTTCACTCTGTCCTGTTTCACACAAGTGACGTCATCGAGATGTTTGCTTTTATTTTTGCTCACTTCTTCCCCCGAAAAGGATTTTCCGCAAAAGTTGCTTATGTAAATTGATTTCGGAAAGACTTCAGCACTTGTTTATAGATAAAAGACTTCGGATAGGCTATAGCCCAGTAACGTTTTGACAATAAAGCTTTTTATTAAAATTTTGTTTTCTTCCGGCAGAATTATTTTCGCAGACCGGCTTAAAGTTCGAGAAGTGTTTTAGTATATATTAATGCACTGATTCTGACTACGAAGTGCCATTTTCATTTAATTTCAAAGCTCTTCTTTAAAACTGGTCTTAAATAATAGATTTGGAGTTAAATTGAATGCAAAGTAATCCTATTATCGTTGTGTGATGTCCATTTGTATTAAATGTTAAAGCATTATTTTATTTTTAATTTGAATATTTCTGCTTGATTCGCTGCAGAATTCTCTCTCTTTTCCATAAAAAATATCTTTTAAGACAGTCCATCAAAAGAAGGGGTCAGCTTCTCTTCACTTTTAATTGAAGTAGATATTTCTCAGTTCGTGAGTCTACCACCACTCACGATGGAACAACTGAAGGTATAGTTCATTATTCTAGTTGTTTCGACCAGTGAAGGTCGCATGTAAATTCTTTAATTTCCTGAGTTTCATTGTATATGACACCGAATATCTGCTTTCAGATTAGAGTGACAGTTTGTTCTCATTAGTATAACAATAATTGTATGTAATATAGCTACACACAATATTGGTTATCTTCTGACAAGTTGAGTGATGGGTATTTGTTATATGCTTGTCAAATAACATACATTCTTCCTTCCTAGAAATGAAATGCTAAAACATTTCTCTCGAGAAAAATTGCTACATTGCATATTTTGCTAAAAAAACCTTCTTAAATTCGTATTAATTAGTATAGTTAAAATATTTACGAAGTACCGTATTTACCGTTACAAAACTTTTCACTTACAACTTATCTAAAGGAAATTATAACTAGAAAATTAAAGAGCTGTTTTTAAACAATTTCAATGTTTACATTAACCCTTAATGCACCAAAAATTATCATCAATCAATATTTTTCTTTATTTCCCACCCTTACATTATAAAACCGCATCCAATATTTTTCAATTTCCAAACCTGCCTTGCGGAGAACGTAACTCGATTCTTAACTTGCGTATATGGACAAGTCAAACCCTCTTATCTCGTCAGAGAAAACGAACCGCTGCAGAATGCGCTTTTCCTTGTCTTTCCGTTCACTACATTTTCTTCTTCTTCTTTCCAGTTTCATTATTGCTGTTATTATTTATGTTTCCCCACTTTCCACTCTGTCCTGCTTCACACAAGTGAAGTCACCCGAGATGTTTGCTTTTATTTTTGCTCACTTCTTCCCTGCAAAGGTTTTCTACAAAAGTTGCTTGTGTAAATTGGATTTCGGAAAGACTGCAGCACTTGTTTATAGATAAAAGACTTCGGATAGGCTACAGTGCAGTAACGTTTTGACAATAAAGATTTTTATTAAAATTTTGTTTTCTTCCGGCAGAATTATTTTTGCAGACCAGCTTAAAATTCGAGAAGTGTTTTAGTACATATTAATGCACAGATTCTGTCTACGAAGTGCCATTTTCATTTAATTTCAAAGTACTTTTTAAAAACTGGTCTTAAATAATATATTTGGTGTTAACTTGAATGCAAAGTAATCCTGTTATCGTTAAGTGATTGCGATTTGCATTAAATTTCTACTAAGTTGTATTTAATTTTCAATTTAAACACTTCTGCTTGCCTCGCCACAGAGCTCTCCCTCTTCTTAATCAAAAAAAAAAAAAAAAAAAAAAAACCCTCCTTTTAAGGCAATCTGTCAGGAGGGGTGAACAGCTTCTCTCATTTCTCATTGGACTCGACATTTCTCAGATCGTGGTCTATCACCAACCCCGATGTCATAACTCATGGTATAGTTCATATTCAATATATAGTGGTTTCGACCAGTGAAGGTCACACAGACATTCGCTAATTTCCTGAATCTCGTTATTCATGATACCAAATATTTGCTATCAGATTAGAGTGACAGGTTATTCTCATTAGTATAACACTAATTTCATGTAATATAACTACCCAAAACACTACTTTTCTGTTGTCAAAGTTGAGTGATGGTTTTTTATTATATGCTTGTCAAATACATACATTCTTCTCTTCTGGGAATGAAATGCCAAAAACTCTCCTCATAAGAAAAAAATACTACATAATATATATTTTTTGAAAAGATTTTGGTAAAAACACTGTTTTAAATTCGTATTTATTAGTATAGTTAAAACGTTTACGACATATGTTATCGTTACAGTACGTTTCATCTATTACTTAATTAAAGACAATTAAACCTAGAAAATGACACAAGAGCTCTTTTTTAAACAATTTCAATGTTTACCTTTAACCCTTAATGCACCAAAGTAAATATCACCAAGATTGTTTTTCTTTATTTCCCACCTTACATTATAAAACCGCATTCAATATTTTTCAATTTCCAAACCTGCATTGCGGTGAGCGTAACTCGATTCTTAACTTAGCGTATACGGACAAGTCAAACCCTCTTATCTCGTCAGAGAAACGAACCACTGCAGAATGCGCTTTTCCTTGTCTTTCCGTTCAACATTTTTTCTTCTTCTTTCCAGTTTTATTATTGCTGTTATTATTTATTTTTTCCATTTTCCACTCTGTCCTGCTTCACACAAGTGAAGTCACCGAGATGTTTGCTTTTATTTTTGCTCACTTCTTCCCCGCAAAGGATTTTCTGCAAAAAGTTGCTTGTGTAAATTGATTTCGGAAAGACTTCAGCACTTGTTTATAGATAAAGGTTTCGGATAGGCTACACTCTAGTAACGTTTTGACAGTAAAGCTTTTTATTAAAATTTTGTTTTTCTTCCAGCAGAATTATTTTCGTAGATCAGCTTAGAACTGTTTACTATATATTAATGCACTGATTCTGACTACGAAGTGCTAATTTCATTTAATTTCAAAGATTTTTTTAAAAACTGGTCTTAAATAATAGATTTGGTGTTAAGTTGAATGTAAAGTAATCTCATTATCGTTAAGTGATATCGATTTGTATTAAATTTCTTTTAAGTTGAATTTAAATTTTAATTTATTTATCAATAAATAGGTATAATGTGTAGATAAAGAGATAGGTTTATATAAATTATATATGAGGATTATAACTCTTTATCTACACATCACACGCACACAGAAACACACGGTCATATAAGGGAGACAGCGACTTTTATAGATTCGTAGTTTATCACCCATTCAGAAACTTAATAGGCATATAATCAATTATGAATTTCATCATGGGCCTCGACTTTCTTCAAATCAAGCTTTACGTCGTAATTGTAATTTTTAATTTCTTTTTAAATTTTGCTGATTTCGGGACAACTTATTTAACATACCTGCCTTTACATATTTTGTACAGATATACGTGACTTATCTGACAGCCGAGGGACTAGCGTTCTGGTGCTCGGTGCGACAGGTTTTGGATTCGAATACCGGCGGTGCCATGCATGTTTGCAGTGTTTCGAAATCCACTTTAAGACGTAGTTTCCGGTCTCATATATCTGTACAGCGTCACGAAGTCAAGCCAGACCCTCACGTACGGGTGCTCTATCACAACAGAAGCGTCTACCTCTTCCCTTCAACCATGTGCCCATACGATTTCGTGGCCTTGGTCTAGATGTTTACCAAGTGGCATAAGAAACAACAGCATGTTTACATATTTTTCAAGGACTTTTCTGAAAGCACCGTTTGTATTAATTAGTATAGTTAAAATAGTTAAGAAGTATTTCATCTACAACGTAACTAAAGGAAATTTTAACTAGAAAAAGACACAAGAGCTCTTTTTTTTAAACAATTTCTATGTTTACCTTAACCCTTAATGCACCAAAGTAAATGTCATTAAGATTATTTTTTCTTTATTTCCCATCCCTTACATTATAAAACCGCATTCAATATTTTTCAATTTCCAAACCTGCATTGCGGTGAGCGTAACTCGATTCTTAACTTAGCTTACGGACAAGTCAAACCCTCTTTATCTCGTCAGAGAAACGAACTACTGCAGAATGCGCTTTTCCTTGTCTTTCCGTTCACCACATTTTCTTCCTCTTCTTTCCAGTTTTATTATTGCTGTTATTATTTATTTTTCCCACTTTCCACTCTGTCCTGCTTCACACAAGCGAAGTCACCGAGATGTTTGCTTTTATTTTTGCTCACTTCTTCCCCCGCAAAGGATTTTCTGCAAAAGTTGCTTGTGTAAATTGATTTCGGAAAGACTTCAGCACTTGTTTATAGACAAAAGGTTTCGGATAGGCTACACTCCAGTAACGTTTTCACAATAAAGCTTTTCGTTAAAGTTTCGTTTTCTTCTCGCAGAATTATTTTGTAGACCAGCTTAGAATTCGAAGAAGTGTTTTATTATATATTAATGCACGGATTCTGACTACGAAGTGCTATTTTCATTTAATTTCAAATCACTTTTTTAAAAACTGGTCTTAAATAACATATTTGGTGTTAAGATGAATTTAAAGTAATCCTATTATCGTTAAGTGATGTCGATTTTTAATAAATTTCTTCTAAGCTGCATTTAATTTTTAATTTAAACACTTCAGCTTGACTCGCCACAGAACTCTCTCTCTTCTTCATAAAAGAACTTCTTTTTATGACAATCCGTTCGGAGTAGACATTTGTCAGCTCTTGGTCGACCACCATTCAAGATGGAACAACTCATGTTATACTTCATATTCAATCTAGCTGCTTCGACCCCACTGACAGTCACACAGATAGTCGTTAATTTACATGATAAAGCACATCTGCTATCACATTAGAATGACAAGTTCCTCTCATTAGTATAACACTAATTGTATGTAATTCAACTATCCACAATACTATTTGTCTACTGTCAAATTTGAGTGATAGGTTTTTATAATATGCTTGTGAAATAACATACATTCCTCTCTCCTGGGAATGAAATGCCAAAACATTTCTCGTTAGAAAAAAATGCTACATTACATATTTTGCTAAACAGAAAGTTTTAAATTCGTATTAGTTAGTATAGTTAAAATATTTACAAGGTACCGTTTTTTTATTGTTACAGAAGTTTTTACTTACAGCTCAACTAAAAACAATTATAATTAGAAAATGGCACAAGAGCTGTTTTGTCAACAATTTCAATGTTTATCTGAACCCTTAATGCACCAAAATAAATATCATCAAGATTCTTTTTCTTTATTTCCCACCCCTTACGTTATAAAACCGCATTCAATATTTTTCAATTTCCAAGCCTGCCTTGCGGAAAGTGGCGTAATTCGATTCTTAACTTGCGTATATGGACAAGTCAAACCCTCTTATCGCGTCAGAGAAAACGAACTACTGCAGAATGCGCTTTTCCTTGTCTTTCCGTGCAACACAGTTTCTTCATTCTTTCTTTCCAGTTTTATTAATGCTATTATTATTTATTTATTTTTCCGCTTTCCTCACTGTCCTTTTCACACAAGTGAAGTCACCGAGGTGTTTGCTTTTTATTTTTGCTCACTTCTTTCCCCGCAAAGGATTTTCTGCAAAAGTTGCTTGTGGAAATTAGATTTCGGAAAGACTTCAGCACTTGTTTATAGATAAAAGGTTTCGGATAGGCTACAGCCCAGTAACGTTTTGACAATAAAGCTCTTTTTATTAAAGTTTTGTTTTCTTCCAGCATAATTATTTTCGCCAACCAGCTTAAAGTTCGAGAATTGTTTTAGTACATATTAATGCACGGATTCTGACTACGAACTGCTATTTTCATTTAATTTCAAAGCTATTTTTAAAATCTGGTCGTAAATAATATATTTGGTGTTAAGTTGAATGCAAAGTAATCCTATTGTCGTTAACTGATGTCGATTTGTATTAAATTTCTTCTAAGTTGTATTTAATTTTTTATTTATTTATCTATGAATATTTATATTGTATTATTTTTCCGACTTGAAAGTTAACATTCCGTTCTCTTTAGAAACGGATATTTATTCTTTAACAAGTACATAATAACAAACTATCATTCACATTTGACAGCAAATAAGCAGTTTTGGGGATAGTTATATTACTTGGAATTAGTGTTTTGTACTAATGAGAACAACCTGTCACTTAAATCTGATAGCTGATATTCAGTGTCATGGATAATGAGACTTCATGAAATTAGCGATTGTCTGTGAGACCATTACAGGCCCAAACAATTACAGAGGGAATATGGTTTGCATCGTGTTCTGTGATAGACCATGGGCTTAGAAAATGTCTACTCGAATGAGAAGTGAGGAAAACTAACCCCACTGCCCTCTTGACGGATTTTCATAAAGGGAAGTTTTTAAGGAATGCAGGCAGTGACGAGTCTACAAGGAGTGTTGTTTTTGTTTTCTCTGAAAGTGACTGAACAGGCCGGAGTATCCGCCTGTTTTTAAAGTGACGCCTTGTGGTTTCGTGAATCATGCCATGTGATAATTAAGTTCTGCTGTTGACCAGTTGGACTGGATTCGTCGTTGACTAGAGAACTCTGAAAATATCCGTCCTTGGAGTGAATTACAATTGTGGATCTTATTTATATCTTTAATTTTCATTTCATAGAAAATACAGATTTTGTATGCCGAAATAATGCTTGTAAATTAATGTATGTTGTGACTGTTTTCCCAAGAACCGAAAGTGGCCCTTTTCTTGAATATAGGAATCGTATAGGCGAGATGTTACAATATATATCGATATCTATATTTAGACACACACACATGTAAGGGAGTGAGACATTTGTATACATGGTCGTAGTTTATCATCCATTCACAATCTAAAGGGGCATATAATCAATTATGCATTTTGTGAAGAATCTCGACTTCTCTTCAAAAAAAAGCCTCACAATTTAATTATTATTTTTTAGTTCCTTTTTAATTTTGCATATTTCCTCGACAATTTATTTCCGTCCCTACTTTGGTATATTTTATATAGATATATGTGCCTTAAGTTCTGATCATTAACACCTATATATAGAGAGATATATATATAATGTGGTTTGAAAAGCACTTGATTTTACGTTATTGCCTCCCATACATCAGATGCAAAATGTTGGAGCATAAAAATGTAATGCAAAAACAGCAAAATAGTAACTCATCGTAATAACAGTAGTATGCTGAACAATCTTATGTGCTGTCTCTAGAATCAAGTTACACATTTTTTGATTTGCCTTATCCAGTGTGATGTCGTCTCTGAAGGTATTGTCATTTTTAAGATTATTTTCTAATATATTTCGGGACTCCAGCCAATTTGCTTTTTTAAAATTCCAAGATAATCTTGCCTTTATCGGAATTCTTATCACTACAAATATTCCCGAGTTTAACCTTACTTTGCCAGTGATATCATCCCACAGGGATTGCAGTACAAAAACACTTCCATAGCTGACGCAGTTGCAAACGTAGTTCCAATCTTTCAAGAACTGTTACACATTTAGCAATACCCAGGGGGCACATGTAGCTTAATGTATGCTACGGACGCGAATGGCATTATATCTATATCTATGTATTATTATTATTATTAGAAACATCTGCAGCGGAGAATAAATCACACTACTCACAAACTCTGCGAATACAAATTATTGTTTGTAGTCTGTCGCTCAATCACTTGCTTATTGGCCACATTACTTTAAATAGGCACGAAACTCTATTTTTCAATTTCTTCTATTAGCTCACACTCTCCCTATATATATCTTGTTCAAATTTTCGATCGTTAATAAAATACTTTTTATTCATCCACTCAAGTTCAAATACATTTTTTTAGAACTTGTAGTGGATGACACTTGATGTTAATACAGTTTTTTTCAAATATTAATTCATTAATTAAATTTAATTAATTAATTATATTTTTTTTTAGATTTAAGTTGCATATATCTACCAATAGATGGCGCCAGATAAACTTAAAAAAATGAATGAAAACTGCTTATAAAGGACTTTCTGCAATATAGTGAGAAAAAAAAAAAGTAGGAATTGACTAAAATTTTTTTTTTTTTATATTACTTGTTTTTATGTAAAACCAACTATACTTCTGCATTTTTATTGATTTTTCAATTTATGATTTTTCTGCATTTTTTCTTTTTTCTTTTTTTTTTTTTTTTTTTTGAATTACAATCAATATAAAATGAATAAATCGTAATAAAACAAATACATTTTTTCTCACTAAAAGAGAATCGTTCCTGAAGAGGTTAAGGAAAAAATTTTACAAGGTGTCAATTCTCGACAGGCACAAAGCTCTTCAGTCACGCTGACAAATTTATATTTGATTAATTTTCTTGTTTAAAATTTCACCAATAAAATATGAAATAAAATATGTTCTAATTTAAATAATTTGTAAACATGAAAAAAAATATTAGTATTGGCATTATTTATTTCTACATAACATTTTTTAGTATCATACACAGTGTGAATCGGAATAGAAATTTCAATTCAATATTAAATTTAATTGTTCTTACATTTTGAAACAATAAACAATACAATTTTTGTGTTTATTTAGTTTTAAAATCCAGCAGCAATTGTTTTTGAAAATGAATTATTACATTTACATTTATACATTATTACATTAATATAATTTACATTATTTAATTTTTTAATATCATATATAGTGTGAATTGAATAGAAATTTAAATTAAATATTAAATTTAATTAATTTTACTTTTTGAAACATTAAACAATAATGTTTGTGTGTATTTATGTAGTTTTAAAATCCAGCAACAAACGTTTTTGAAAACGAATTATTACTTTATTGCATTTTTTTAGTTTCATATATAGTGAGTATTCGAATAGAAATTTAAATGAAATGTCTATTCTAATTCACATTATATATGAAATTTAATTCATATTACATTTTGAAACATTAAACAGTACAATTTTTTAGTTTTAAAATCCAGCAACAACTGTTTTTGGAAACGAATTATACTTTTTTACCATATCAAAGAAGCGATGAAAAAAAAAAAAAAAAAATAAACAAAAAGAAAAATTTCACATCATAAACTTAACAGGTAATGGATTACTAAATTACCAAATCTTATGAATAAAATTTAAACCTAACTTGGCCACTAATCTAAATCTATTTATATAAATTCATCAATTGTAAAATCTACATTTGCATTATTCTTTGTCCTTCAATCCGACACAAATCACTACTTCACGACAAAGACCACACTTTTATTTCTGACCAGACTTAAGCTTCCAAAACATTCACAGGGGGTGAGCCTCCAGTCACAATTTAGAAAATTCCAGAATTGGAAGTTAAACAATAAAAAAAAAAAAAAATTCTTAGTCTTGACATTATTTAATACTACATAATAATAAAAATTTTTTTAGTTTCATATATAGGGTGAATTCGAATAAAAATTTCAATTAAATATTTAATTGAATTCATTTTACCTTTTGAAACATTAAACAATAAAATTTTTGTGTTTATTTAATTTAAAATCCAGCAGAAAATGTGTTTGAAACGAATTGTTCTTTTTCACCATTCCGAAAAGCAACGAAAAAATAAACAAAAAAGCAAACTTCCACATCTAAAATGTAATAGGTATGAATTATTAAATTACCAAATATTCAATTAATTGATTATTAAATACCTTAATAATTATTATATGCCTTAATAGGTAAAGAATTACTAAACTACCTGTTATTCTTTTTTACCATTCTAAGAAGTAACGAAAAACGAAGTAAAAAGCAAAATTCTTTATCAAAAACTTAATAGGTAATGAATTACTAAATTATCAAATATTCAATGAATTAATTACTAGTATTACATACCTTAATAATTATTATATACCTTAAAAAGTAAAGAATTACTAAATAACTTATTATTCTTTTTTACCATTCCAAGAAGTAACGAAAAAATTCCACATCAAAATCTTAACAGGTAATGAACTACTAAACTACCAAATCCTATGAATAAAATTTAAACCTAACTTGGACACTAATCTAAATCTCTTTATATACATTCATCAATTGTAAAATCTACATTTGCATTATTCTTTGTCCTGCAGTCCGACACAAATCACTACTTCACGACAAAAGACCACACTTTTATTTCGACCAGACTTAAGCTCCCAAGCCATTCACAGGGGTGGGCCTCCAGTCACAATTTAGAAAATCCCAGAATCGGAAGTTAAACAAGCGAACCCCTCGTTGCCATCTTCAGCGTGGCCTGACCGCTAATTGATTTTGCCTTATCATGTTTGCCCAGCTCACGATGTCTCCAATACGTCCATTCAACTTCGTTCAAATAGACTCGCCAAAGAGGGGGTTTAACGACTTCAATGCTTTTAAATACCTCCTTTCAAAAGCTTGCTGACGGCTTCTTAATGCGAGGGTAATTGTCTTTTAAATGGCCTTATTTGAGGCTCCCCGTTTGATTTGGAGGGAAACTCTTCTGCTCCAAAAAGAAGAATCTTTGGCGGGAAAAAATTGCTAGAAAATGGAAAAGAGCGTTTCATATTGAGATGCGCAAACAAAGCCGTTGATTACCTGAAGAATGGAAGGGAAAGAATGTAATTTTCTTTTCACCTCATTTTTAATCATGGATGAGTCACGAAGAAGGAAAACGTAAAAAGGCAGTTTTGGAGAGCGTTTAGTTTGAACAATGGTTTTGGTGGTAAAAAAGAATTTGCGCGAAACCGTGTTAAATTTGGTTTTGGTTAAGGCTGTTCAGAAGACTTAGAATTTTTTTTTTATCTTAAAGGCTTTGCGGATGTTTAATAACTTTTGACATGCATGAACTGGCATAAAAAATGGTAAATTCTGGATTTGAAAAATTATATTTAAGTGTAGTTAATTTTATAGATATAGTTAAAACTTTTAATAGGATTGTTGGAAAAATAATTTGAGTGGAATTTAATTTTTAGAATTCTTTACTTCAATCTGAATAGATTTTAAGGAATTATTTACTTCGATCTGCAGAGATTTTTAGAATTATTTACTTCGATCAGCAGAGATTTTTAGAATTCTTTACTTTGACCTGCATAGATGTTTATAATTTTTTAATTTTTTTCTTTTTTACTTATTCTTACATTTTTTTAATTATTTACTAAAAATCTATGCAGATCATAGATTTTTAGAATTCTTTACTTCGATCGTCATAGATTTTTAGAATTCTTTACTTCGATCTACATTGAATTAAGAATATTTTCAGAGTATATTTATTTATTAAAATGCTACAAAAATAAATCTTTAAAAATTCTAAGCGCTTTTAAATGTATTTAAAGAAAATATTCTCAAATTTGCCTTCCAAAATTTATTAACAGTGACTTACAATTTAGATTTAAATAAAAATTGCACTGTTACTTTATTTTTAATATTTAAATTTTTCTAAAAAATGTTATAATTATTAAGATTTTAAATTATAAGTTTAATAAATTCAATACATAAAATCTTTAATAAAATCAACCACTGGTTTAAAAATTTATAATTATTAAGATCTTAAAAAAAAGAAAATTGAATGTCTAATTTAATTGACAGTTAAATTAAATAAGCATTTAATTTTTTGATATTGTTTATTTTTTTTTATATTTGATATTTATTGATTTGAATATTGATATTATTGATTTGAATATTGATATTAAATTTTGATATTCAATATTTATTGATATTTGATAATGTAATCAATTCTACTTACTTTAACGTATGTTATTTGAATTCTAAGGCAACATTGAAAGACTAAAATAAAAATTTCAAATTAATACAAAATTGAATTATTTTAACTTTGCTAATAAACAACAATCGATATTTAACAAATGATCTCATAAATCAGTTAAAAATTATTTATATAAGAAATGCATTTAATTTGATGATTTTTTTAAAAGTTCAGTTTACCAAATCAATCAATGTCACCAAAATGAATAAGTTAAGAAAATAATTTTTGAAAATGAGGAATAAATATTTGAGTTTCTCTTACAATAAAGGCAACAGCAGAAATATTTATGCTAATCAACTGTTTTTATTCTACTAATTATTTTAAATTTGATATTTTTTAATAAAGTATTTCTAAACAAATATATACTATTATACATTTCTTCAAATAAAGTTTAATAGTATTCTCTGTATAAGATAAATTAATTCGCTCCAATTACCCAGAAAGACCACTAAAAAAAGTCTTAATATTAGAAGCAATTTCTATCGAACGAGTAAAAAATTATTCATAAATTGAATTTAGTAGATAGAGATTAATTTGCATGTTAATAAAAGGCCATAATTTTATTAGTCAGAAAACTAGTTCAATGAGATACAGTAATTTGGACTTTCTTTTCCATTTAACAAGTACAATAAGCTTTTTTTCATTTTAAATTTAATATTGAAAACAAATTTTGTTTTCGCTCAGTTTACTTTTTATAATAAAGATTTTTATTAACCAGACTTAGTAAAAAAATTTTAATTAGGTTGCGACTCAATTAATAAATTAATTTAGTGAATTTTAATACGTAAAAAGTTGTTGTTGTTATTCTTAAAAAAGTTTTATTATTTGTATAGATCAAATTTATTATTCTTGCTATAATATTCTTAGTATATTTGAGGGGGAAATAATTAGTATACTTGTGAATTAAACAATTTGAAACATTGTTTAAAATTGTAATCTCAAAAATAGCTTTATTAAAATATTTTTGTTGGATAAACTTTCATAAATGGTATGCATTTAATTAAATATTTTTTTTAAACATAATAAATTAAAATAGGAAATGTTTACTAGTTGTTGAATAGATTTTCTATGAAATACTAGAATAAAATAAATTTCATTAAATTAGATTAGAATATTGGAAAATGTTTTAATGCAATTATCGGTTCGACTAATTTTTTTATTATATTGACTATTATAATGAGATATGATGATTTATTAAGTAAATAAATGCAACATATTAAAAAAATGTAAAATTTTTTACACTCTTTTAGAGTATAAATTCAGAAAAACCTTTTCATAGAAGAGCAGAAAATGTTTTGATGTTTTGTGATGTTTTAGCGTTTTTTGTGATGTTTTGTTTGAAGCAGAAGATATTTTTGATATCAGGGAAATTGCATACATAATGCATTACATAAATATCAGAACAAAATTAAAATAAAGATTTGCAAAATACAACGCTGGATTTCAAAAACATGAAAATGTTTCTAATATTATGTAATATCAACCGTAAATTGCCCTGTTAATGCAATTTGATGAAAAATATATAATAAATGTATAATTAATGATATAATTTAAAATAAAAAATAAAAATATAATTTATATGATAATTTAGCTTTATTCTTTTGTTAATTTACATACTTTTTATAAAATAGTATCTTGACATTCTCTCACAAATTTTACGTAACATATTTCACGTTATATAATTTAAATGTTAATGTTAATGCTAATTTAAATGTTAAATAATTAATTACTCTATATATAATTACGTTATAAAATTATCTCAGAAAAATTATTATTAGCAATTTAAAGAAATTTCCTTTGAATTTTTAATTTTTAAACCTTATTTAAATTATGTTCCAAAAGATTTAATGAACATTAATATACCAAGGAAATTTTTGTCTCCAATTATTTAAAAATTAAGATGTACATTTTATTTATAAACATTAACCAACGCATGATTTACAGAAAATACATGATAAAGATGTAAAACAATATGTGTTGATGAGTTAAAACACTAAATAAGGAACATTTAATAAAGATTCTCAAGATTCTTTCTGAGACTTATAGAATCATTCCTTACATTTTCATAAAAACATTTTTATTTATAAATTAAAGTAATACTTCATTTTTTAAAACAAAAGCAACAATTATACTCCTCAAAGTGAAAGTTCCTCTGAAAACAAAACACTGGACAATGAAACACTGGAAGATGAGATAGAGTGAGCTTAGCCCTGAATAAATGCAGAAATATCAGAGCAAAATTAAATTAAAATTTTATAAAATGCTGTGTAGGATTTCAAACATATGAAAATGCTTTTAATATCGTGTAATATCAACCGTAAATTTCCAATTAATTTAATTTCATTTGATTCTTTTGCTAATTCACATACTTATTTTAAAGTGGTATTTTGATATTCTTTCTCAAATTTTATGTAGCAGATTTTACGTTATATAATTTAAATCTTTGTAAGCAACAAAATTAGTGCAGAAAAATTAATATTGTTCATTTAAAAAGTTTATGCAGTCTATTTTACGTTATATAATTTAAACGTTTGCAAACAGTATAATTATTTTAGAAAAATTTTTATTATTCATTTAAAAATTTCCTTTAAATTTTTAATTTTTAAACCTTATTTAATGAAAGAATTAAAATTATGTTCCAAATTATTTAATGAATATTAAATTAGTAAGGGAAATTTATTTACAATTAATTTAAAAATAATATGAGAATTTTAATGATATGCATTAAACATAATAGGAATTTTATCTCACGATTCTTCACAGAAAATTATACAACAATTCCTTATATTTTCATAAAAACATTTTTATTTATAAATTAAAACAGTATTTCAAGTTTTTAAAACGAAAGCAATACCTATATTCCTAAAGTTAAAGTTCCAAATGTTTGAGAACGAAATGAATTAGATCTTTTAGTTAATGAACTACCAAAACACTGGAAGATGACAAGCATTAGTTGATAAACATTAGCCGATGCATAATTTACAAGAAAAACACATGATAAAGATTTAAAACAACCCCTGTTGTTAAATAAATCATTAACTAAGGATTATATCTCACGATTATTGCTCGACGGTTATACAGCCATTCCTTATATTTTCATAAAAATCTTTTAATTGATAAATTAAAATAGTACTTCATTTTTTTTTTTTAAACGAAAGCAATACCTATGAAAGATCAAAGCATTAGTTAGAAAAACCCATGATAAAGATGTAAAACAATCCCTGATAATGAATTAAACGTTAAATAAGGATTATATCTCACGATTGTTGCTAGAAAATTATACAACCATTCCTTATATTTTCCTAAAAACATTTTTAACGGTAAATAAAATATTATTTAATTTTTTTAAAACTAAATAAATGCCTATACTTTTCAAAGTGAAAGTTCCAAATGTTTGAGAACCAAAATGAATTAGATCTTTTATCTAATGAACGACCAAAACACTGGAAGATAAGAAGATGATGATGACCTTAACCAATGCATAATTTAAAAAAAAAAACACATGATAAAGATTTAAAACACCCCCTGTTGATAAGTTAAAACATTGAATAAAGATTATATCCCACGATTATTACTAGACAATTATATAACTAAGCATTCCTTATATTTTATAAAAAACATTGTTATTGACAAATTAAAATAATATTTAATTTTTTTTTAAAACGAAAGCAATACCTATATTTTTCAAAATGAAAGTTCCAAATGTGTGAGAACCAAAATGAATTAGATCATTTATCTAATGAACGATGAAAACACTGGAAGATGAGATAGAGTGAGCTTAGCCTGAATAAATGCAGAAATAGTAGAACAAAATTAAAATAAAATTTTACAAAAATGCAGGGTAGGATATCAAATACACGGAAATATTTAATAACGTGTAATACCTACAATAAATTTCCAGTTTTTTAAATTTAATCTGATTCTTTTGCTAATTCACATACTTATTATAAAGTGGAATTCTGATATTCTTTCACAAATTGTACGTAGTATATTTTATGTTATATAATTTAAATGCTTGTAAGCAACAAAATTAGTGTAAAAATATTATTATTATTCATTTAAAAGTATTTAACGTAGCATATTTTAAGTTATCTAATTTAAATACATATAAACAAAATTGTCCGAGAAAAATTATTGTTATTAATTTAAAAATTTCCTTTGAATTTTTAATTTTTACATCTTATTTACTCAAAGATGTGAATTTTAATGATAACCATTAACCAATGCATAACTGACAAAAAAAAAATTGATAAGTTAAAATATTAAATAAGCATTATATATCATGATTCTTGCTAGAGAGTTATACAATCATTCCTTATATTTAAAAAAAAAAAAACATTTTTATTGATAAATTAAAATAATACTTCATTTTTTTAAAAACGAAAGCAATACCTATCAAGCAACAATCAATAATAATTAATAATAATCTATAATATAATATTTAAAGCAATACATATTCCTGAAAGTGAAAGTTTCAAATGTGTGAGAATCAAATGAATTACATCTTTTATTTAATGAACGACTAAAACATTGGAAGATGATAAGCATTAGCCAATGCATAATTTACAGGAAAAACACGTGAGAAAGATGTACAACAAACAAGATGTAAACGAACACAAACAACGAGAAACTCAACAATAATGATGAGTTAAAATATTAAATAATGATTATATGGCACGATTCTTGCTAGACAGTTATACAACCATTCCTTATATTTTAAAAAGCATTTTTACTGATAAATTAAAATAATATTTCATTTGCTTTAAAAACGAAAGCAATACCTATTAAGAAATAATAAATAATAATGTATAATATAATAATTAAAGCAGTACATATTTCTTAAAGTGAATGTACCAAATGTGTGAGAATCAAATGAATTACATCTTTTATTTAATGAACGACTAAAACATTGGAAGATGATAAGCATTAGCCAATGCATAATTTACAGGAAAAACACGTGAGAAAGATGTACAACAAACAAGATGTAAACGAAACAAACAACGAGAAACTCAACAATAATGATGAGTTAAATTATTAAATAATTATTATATGGTACGATTCTTGCTAGACAGTTATACAAAACCATTCCTTATATTTTAAAAAAGCATTTTTACTTATAAATTAAAATAATATTTCATTTGTTTTAAAAACAAAAGCAATACCTATTAAGAAATAATAAATAATAATGTATAATATAATAATTAAAGCAGTACATATTTTTAAAGTGTGAAAGTACCAAATTTGAGAACCAAATGAATTAGATCTTTTATCTAATGAACGACCAAAACACTGGAAGATGAGATATTTGAATGAGCTTAACCCTGTAAAACCGCCACTTACATCAAGCCTAACGACAAACAAAATGCAGACCAAATATTTTTTATTACATGACTGGTCTGTGTTCTCGCTCTATCTCGTTAGTCGAGCCCAATGCTAGTGAAAGAACGACCATTTTTTGATTTTGCCAAGACAAAAACAAGATGGCCGACAAACAACTGAGAATTGCATTCAGGGGGAGTTCAAACAATTACTTTGGACCCGAGTAATTAAACGACCGGCATAACAGAAAGCAGCTCTGGAGGTCGCCATGGAACAAATAGCTGGAGAAAAGTTTTGTCTTTTTGGATAGTTTGTCATGTTATTCCAAGGCTGATTGGAACAAGAAGTGATATTTTATTTCAGTAGGAAGAGAGAAGGATTTACTGGTTTCCTTTCACGTTTTCTTATTATAAATTTGGAGATTGATTTCTGCGGTTTTTCAATTGAGTTCACTTTAGATTTCAATTTTTTTGGTTTGATTTGATTGATTTTTTTATATCTTTTCTTTTTATTCTAGTTATTTCTTTGATGTTACTGTCTGAGAAATTCAGGAAGGAAGTGATTGTTTATTTTTAATTTGATGAACGGAAGTGGCTAATTTAAATTTTTACATGAAGATAACATAAAGATGTTGAGGAGTTTGTTTTAATTTATAATACATTAATTAATTAGTAGGTATTAATTTTCTCCAGGCTGATCTCATTTGATTGAATATAATTATGTAAAAAAAGTAAATAAAAGTTTACCATTTAATTAGATGAAATAAATTAGAAATAGTTTGAAGTCAAAATATTTTTTATTATTGATCTAAATATACGTCAGCTAGATTTTCGATGATAGGATTTGATAATAGAATTGTCTAATTGTCCCCGTTTAATTGATTTCTGCGCTTTTCAATTGAGTTCATCTTTAGATTTCCATTTTTTGTTTGATTCGATAGATTTTTTTATATCTTTCTTTTTATTCTGGTTATTTCTTTTGCTGTTACTGTCTGAGAATTGATTCAGTAAGGGAAGTGATTTTTTATTTTTAATTTGTTGAACGTTAGTGGCTAATTTAAATTTTTACTGACTATAACATATATATGTTGAGGAGTTGGTTTTCCTTTATAATAGATTAGTTAACTAATAGGTAATTAATTTTCACCAGTCTGATCTAATTTAATTGGATCTAATATGAAAAATATAACTAAAATTTGTTACCTTTTATTTTGATGATATTTGACTTTTGTTTCCCAAGATAAAGACTCATTGTTTTTTATAATGTTCAAGTGATAAAGCATAAAAAGCTTATTATATTCTTTAAAAACTAGTTAGATAATAGTAGCATATAGTTTAAATTTATATCCTTAAAATAAAATTTGAGGCATTTGCAAATATCTTATTCTGTAAGAAATTTCTTCTGTAACATTTTAATCTTCATTAATTTTCTATAACATTACTAAATAAAAATTCCAAATGTCATTGGACATTTTTATTTAGATAAAATGTTATTTGGTCAAGAACCTGAATAGTGTTTCCATATGAAAATGGAATATAAATTTATTAGGATTGAATTAATAAAGTAATTAAGTAGTTTGAATAAGCTTATGTATAAAATCAAATTATATGCCCACGACCATTAATTTAAAAAAGTATTAAGCTCTACTTCTTTATTTTACTGCAAAAATAATTAAATAGGATAAAAAAGAAATTTATATAGAAAGTCGATAAATATATATATATATATATATATATATATAAATCTGTTGTAAGTTTCTATGTTGGAGATGAACATGAAAATCTGTAGTGAAGAAAGGTCCTCTATTGTGTTAGAGAAAGTAAGGAAAGGCTACTTCTACAGAATTGGTATTAGAAGTAAATTATTTTAATGCCAATGTTAAGTATTCCGAATATGAATATTTCAATATCAATGTTTATTAAGTAATAACTTTTGCCATGACAATAAGAACTCCAACATAAGATCGTCAATAATTTAACTACCCACTTATAAATCGCAAAGTAGTCATTACAGAACCTTAGTGTTTCTTTTGAACTAATTATACATAGCCGTGTACATTCTGTGGATTTTTTTTTTGGGAGTTTACTAAATTAAATTCCATAAAATAGCTACTTAAAAAAAGGTTAAAAAAACTTTTGTATGAGAGAAAAATAATCAAAAATTGTTATACTTAGGAAGTATTTAATCATTCCAACAAATATATTGAATATAAATCGTTGGAAAAAAAGGTGACTGTGTTATTTTTATCATAATTGTTTCACACTTATCACAAATCTTCTTTAACATTTCCACTTTCCTAAATTTAAAATATTCATAAAAAATATTATTATAATATAAGAAGCATTTGTTAGCTTTGTGTCATTTAATTAAAAACAGATAAGTACAAATTGTCCATGATATGTTAAATAAAACAAGTAAGCAATTGCGAATCGTTAGCATATTATATGCCATTGGGGATTATAAAATCTATTATACGTTTTGGGCCAAAAATCACTATTAATTTTGTTTTATTTTATAATGTGAAATTATAAAATTTATATTCTACGGAATTTTAATTGCATTTAAATTTATACTATATTAGTCAAAAAAGGTTATTTAAAACTCTTTGATTTGAAATTAATGTTTTTTTATATTAAAATATTTAATTAAAAACACTACGCTTTTGAAATATATATATTTGTTATAAAATAAGGGAATGTAATTTATTTTATCGTTCTATAATTTTAATCTATGGACCATTCGAGATTTATTTTATATGATTTACAAATATTAAATTTTGAGTGTTTTACAACATAAACTATTCTGAAATTTAATATTTGTAAGTCATATAATCTTACCAAATATTTTCTTTCCAAACAGTTAAATTAATTTTAAACGTAGCATAAAAATTTGAAACTTTTATGGCGTAAGTAATCTATTTCATGCCAGACAATCTCGTTTTTCACGATGCTTTAAATCTAACGAAAACAAATTTAATTCTTGATTCCTGAAATATAATCTATTTTAAAAACACACTATATTTCTTAATTTTTTTTTACATTTTAGCAGATTAATTTGTTTACACTTTGATAAATTACTAGTAAACATTTAGTAATCTGGACATGGATATGTGTATTTTTTTTTATAAGATGTTATGTAATAAATTTTATGATTTAATAAAATGCTTTATAAATTATCTCATTGAAGGAGTGAAATATATGAAACAAATTGCATTGAAGATGAGATATATATTTTATATATACATTAATTTTATTAGAGTACAGATATTTTTCACATTCTATCAAGTTTTTTAGAAGTAAATTCAAAATATAGATGTATTTTTAAGGAATTTTTTAAATTGCAACATTTAAGCAAAATAAATATTATAACTAAAATAAATATTGTATTGAATTTACTTGTTTCAAAAATCTAAAAATTAATATTATTTTAAATACAAGAATACATATACAATAAAAAAATTCCCAAAAAATGATTTCGTAATTTTTTTTATTTAAATTAACTATTCCTCTAAATTCGTTTTCCATGCAAAGAGTTATTATATTCATAAAAAATAATCTCAAAGGATTTAAAAATATCCACAGTTATTGCAAGAAAACCGCATAATTTTAAATACATTCCTATCAAGGAGGAGAAAAATCTGAGAAAATATTTTAAAGACGAATAAAAATAAATGAAAATAAAATAAAAATAAAGTATTTATTATTACATACATCATTATCTAATTGATAGCAAATTATTTTAACGAAAAAAAGCATGATATATACACTCAAGAGCCAAAACATTATGGCCACCTGCCAATAACGAGTTAGCTCACCTTTGGCGCGCAACACAGCTTCAACCCGCCTTGGCATGGATTAATACCACCACTTAATACCAGTTAAATACCACTTCCACCTGGATAAGGTGCCTTGCACGTCATCCAGGCGAGTTCATTGCAAAAATGTAGGGGTGGTCATAATGTTTTGGCTCTTGAGCGTAGTTTGAAATGGCGAGGAAAAGTATAAAAGAAAATAGGCAGTAGAAGATGGAAATTGTAATACAAAAAGAAATGAGTACACAAGATACACCAATTTTTAGTACCCATTGATCAACTCACCAATACACCAATTTTATTTTTTTTTTAATATCCCTCAGAAATATAAGGAGGCATTAAGAAATTTTATTAGTGAACTATATTTGTTTTTATTTTGCAAATAAACAAAATGTAATAATTTGATATTTAAATGAAATATGTGTGCATTCTTTAGGTAAAGCTTTTTTTAATAGTGCATATTCAAATTGAAATGCTTTCGTTATTCTAATATTTATCTCCTTTTTTTTTAACGTTTTTATCAATTTTATCCTATTTTTATTTTAAATCAAAATTTCTTAATTTATTTATAAACTATTTTACTAGTAAGAAGAATCTTTTTGCTCATAAAATGTTACATTAAAATATCTGCTCATAAAAATAAACCGCCTAAAAAAAAAAACGAAGTTGATTAAGTTAATTTAGATAAATAAATGTGTTATGTGATAAATGTGTGTTACATTGAGCGCCAGCTACACTGCATTGATTCTTCGTGACCTTTTTGCCAAAAATGAAACCCATATATAGTTCCACAATCACCATATTCACACCCTGCGAGTTCTGGCTATTCCCTAAACTCAAAAGACCACTCCGGGGACACCGTTTTGAGTCGATTAAAGAGATTGAATAGTCTTTGAAGGCCATCCCTGCCGATGAATTTTAGCATGCATTGAGGATTGGAAAAAATTTGGCTTAAGTGCATTGTATCTGAAAGGGATTACTTTGAAGGCGATGGAATAAATTTGGAAGAATAAATAAAGAGTTTTTGAAAAAAATAATTGGTCTTACTTTTTGGGCACAGTAGTATGGTACATTTATTAAGTCTTCTACCCTCAGGAACTGTGAGTAGCGCATGAACTTTGTGTGTGAAAACTGATTGGCAAAAATCACTTTCAATACTATTTATTCTTTCTCTGTTTTTCAATTGCTCACAACATAATAAAAAATTTAAATATACATTGTATAATGAACATATTTCCATATATCGTTTTAGAGTGCTAATCATTTTACTAATGCATAAAAAAATTTCAAATTTGCATGATCTTATTTAAATGATCGAAAGAATAGCAATACGTTTCTCAAGGAAAAAATATTTCTACTCCACACAATAATTTGATTAAAAATAATGGAGAATTTTTATTCTAGTGCTAACTTCAAAATAATCTAATTTAATCCTGCAGATTTTTACTACATTGCTTTCTGCTTCTTCTTTATCGTTGCTTTTAGTTTAATCCTAACATAACTGTTTTTTTCATATACATGGGTAATGCATGCTTTTTTAAAATTAATGATGATTCAAGAGGATTATTGAAGTATATAAAATAATTGCTATTTTTAAATGATTTTTAAAATGCTCAAAATTATTTGTTGAGTTTTTAAAACATCAGTACTTTGATTATTCATTAATTTAGTCATTTAGCAACCAAAGCTTTGCAGTTAATTATAGATCTTAATATACAATACTTTTTTGATTATATTACATTTTATCTTCTTGAATTGCTAATTCCAATTTTGTGGTTGCAAAAATAACATGCTACGTCATTTTCTAATAATATGGAAATCTCACACATACTTTTATACATTTTTGTGCAAATAATATATATATATATATACAGTATAAAGAAAGAGAGAGATAACACAACTCGTCAACACAAAACCCAAAGGAGAATTAATGAGAAAAGAACCAGAAAAAAGATCATTTTGCACAACAAGATTTCATTCATGCAAATTGTATAACAAAACCATCATAGAATTCGAAATAATCTGAAAACCTGAAGTTTTGTATCATAACCAAGTCTCTGAGGGGGAAAAAAAAAGGAGAAATTATTCAAGATTCGGAAGTGAATATAAGCTGCATTAATTACACTAAAAATCGTTACACAAACATAAATATCAAGAGGGTGAACGATAACAACTTTATTGGCAGCTGTATAAAATGATACATGAATTTATACAAAATATACAAACGGCAGGGATATGATTCATACCCAGGAAATCAGTAAAATTTGAAATAAATTAGTAAAAAAAAAAAAAAAATTATAAGACCACATAATAAATGAAGTATAATACCTCTAGAATAGCTTTATCAAAAATATGTATAGCTCGATATATTCTAAACCGTGTTATTGCTGGATCTAGATTGCTGTATCCAAATCAAAGACATGTCTATGCTGTGTAACATGGGTAGTCAGAATAACATTCCGCTTATCCAAATTCAATTTCCTGTAACAAATCAAAGACATATCTGTGACGTATTCCGATAACATGGAGTAGACAGAATAACTTTCGTTTTAGATCCGCTACCATACATGATTGAGGAAAAACGATTTAGCAGTGTTTTTCAATTCCTTCTATTAGCTCACACTCTCCTATATATATCTTGTTCAAATTTTCAATAGTTAGTGAAATACTTTTTATTCATCCACACAAGTTAAAATACATTTTTTAGCTTGTAGGGGATGACTTTTGTGTTAATATTCAGTAATTAAATTTAATTAATTCATTTAGTTTTTTTTAGATTTAAGTTGTATATATCTACCAATAGATGGCGCCAGATAAACTTAAAAAAATGAATGAAAATTATTTAAAAAGGACTTTCTGCAATAGAGTGAAAAAATTAGGAATTGACTTAATTTTTTTTTTTATATGTTTGTTTTATATGACACTTTTATAATTATAATAATTGATATAACTTTGTAACTTCACATTACTTCAGTAAAGAGCTATATTATTAGTTTTATGACATACATATAGATTTAATAACAATATTTACAAAGTGTATATTAGGTTTAAATTTTTATATGTTACTATTAAATCCTTTTTTAAGATATTTTTATACATAAATGTATTACTATAGTATATTTACGTATAAAAATATCTTGAAAAAGATTTTACATACTAGTATGCTGCGTATAATTTAATAAAAATTGAATTAAAAACTATAGATTAATTTGTGAGGATAATTGAAAAAATACGTGTATTTGTGTATTGTGTAGATTTAACAAAATATGATGGATATTACAGATTGAAAGAGTAAAAACAAATAATTTTTGTAAGAGCTTCCTTATAATACAAATTAATAATAAATTTACAGCAAATTAAGTATGTATTGAGTTGTCTGAAGAAAATATAAGCTTTTATTACTTTGGTTGTATTTCATCATGTACTACTTTATCCTTCTAGAGCTGAGTAAGTAGCTAAGTAACTTTACTTGGAAAAGTGCTTCTACTCGGAGTAAAATTGAATTATTTCTACTAAGTTGCTTTATTTGATAAAATCTAGCCATTTTTCTTTGCTTTACTTGATTTAAAATTGAAGTATATAACTTTCTATTTATTGATTAAATTGTGATAAAATATAACATCGTCTTTCAATGATAGATTTTATATAATTTTTTTCCTCAATTTTGAGAAGAGTATTGCTAAGGATAAAAAAGTGTATCTTGAAAATTAAGTTAATTTTCAAAAGTTAAATTTTCTTCTATTTCCTATTTTTCCTAAATAAATTGGTTTAATAAGTATTTATTTTTTATTCTGTGCTATTTATTTGATGTACTAAAAAAATTCAATTAATAAATTGCCTCGGTTACTAATTTTTTTTTTTCTCTACCATTACTATTATTTTAATTACACGATAATGATCTTAAATAAAAGTATTTTCCCAGTAGACTTTTGATGAAAGGTTATTGATAAAAAGGAAATGATTAAAATCTCCATTAGAAATTGTAAGTTTTTAAGACATATTTAATACCAGATATTAAATTTAATTCAATCCTCCTCTGATAAAAGATGCATTTAACAGGCTTAGTATTACTTAAATATGATTTAAAAACAAAATAATGATGAATAAAAATAAACGAATAAAAATAATGGCGAATAAAAATAAATGAATAAAAATAATGATGAATAAAAATAAATGAATAAAAATAATGCTGAATAAAAATAATGAGGAATAAAAAATAATGAGGAATAAAAATAAATGAATAAAAATAATGCTGAATAAAAATAATGACGAATAAAAATAATAATGAACGAAAATAATAATGAATAAAAATAAATGAATAAAAATAATGATGAATAAAAATGATGAATAAAAATAAATGAATAAAAATAATGATGAATAAAAATAAATGAATAAAAATAATGATGAATAAAAATAATGATGAATAAAAATAAATGAATAAAAATATTGATGAACAAAAATAATGATGAATAAAAATAAATGAATAAAAATATTGATGAACAAAAATAATGATGAATAAAAATAAATGAATAAAAATAATGATGAATAAAAATAAATGAATAAAAATAATGATGAATAAAAATATATGAATAAAAATAATGATGAATAAAAATAAATGAATAAAAATAAGGATGAATAAAATAAATGCAAACGAAAATAGTACCAAATATACCATATACTTTGACAATGAGGAAAACTTTCTTTGTAATTTTATAAAGCACACTTATTCGCATGTGGATTCAACGTGGATAACAAAACTCATGCTATTAGCTATAAGACTAGACTTATATCAGTTGCGAGTATGTTGCCAAAGAAACTCTACAAACGCTTCTACATGAGTGTATGAAAAAAAAAAACGGCAAAATAACACTATGGCATTCTGTGGCTTCATAGTCTTGAATTAAGGCCTCACATCTGAAAAAAGGAAAGGAAAAAAAGGGGAGGGTCAAAAGGGAAGGAGAACAGGAAAAACACATTCAACTATACTTATGATATCAAATTAAGTAGCCACAACGACTACAGTTTTAAATACTCGTAGTTAAACTGACTAAATTGAATTTGTAATCTCTTTCTTTATGGCATGGTAGGGCTTAATACAATAATAATCAGGCTTAATAGCTTAGATAATATAATAGGCTTAATACACTGAGATAATATCCATTTATGTCTATTATTATATAGCCAAAGTTAGGGAATGTGGTTAAATGTCCATTTTAAATTATTTCTGTAGTTTTATAATTTTAATATATTAATAATAAATCTGTTTTTCAGTAATTTTATAATTTTTATTATTTACTCCTAGACGTGATTTTATTCTTATCTTACCTAGACAAAGGACAAAATCCCCGTATACTATCATGTCAGGAACCAAGTGTGCTATCAACCAGTCCTCTCTAGGCTTCTTTAATGTTAAGCTGAAAGAATTTTTTAAATTAGCGTTACCATTTACTAGTGTAAGAATAAAAATCACATAAAATATGATAAAAATTTAATAATGATATACAGATATTTTTAATAACAAGTGAATTAATCGGAAATATTTTGCTTACAAATAATCTATTTTTTTAGTTAATTAAAATACAGAAAATTTATATTACTGTGCATATTTAACTTTATTCAATCTCCCAGAAACTATAATTAAAATAATCCGTTCCTACACACCAAGCCACATCGCAGAAAGGGGAACAATTAAAACTGTCCCCTATTCCGCAGTTGACAGCATTGCTAACGTTTAGCCATTTCCAGAATCAATTCATACTAATTGAGAAGGTTCCTGTTCCCTACCAAATAATCATAGCATATGTTTGCCCGGAGACTATATTTGGGCGCATTCATGTTTACTTCCAGAACCATCTGGACTGTCACAGTTATTCATCAGCGGAGTGCCGCGTCAGACATTGATTAGTCACTTAACAAGACAGCTGATGCCCGGAACGCATAGCTGCCGAGAGTAAAGGGAAGATTCAGTGATTAATTTAGCCCAAGATTTGCTGCATATCTTCTGATAATGCAGTTTTAAGATGTTTCTGTGTGTCTCTTTCAATAACAGTCTATTTTGTTTTCTTCAACATGGTGACTCTTAATTTTAAAATAGAAAAAAATATTTAGAAAATTCAGAAAGTATTTTCAGAAATTTAAATGAATATATTGATAAATATGTTTTTATTAGGATGGTAAATACATTTTGAGTTGTATCGTGATTAAAGTATCAGGTATTGAAACTAAAGTAGGGAACTGTGCGTCAAGGTTGGTAGGCCTTGTCTGAATTGTAATATTTTTCTTTTGAAATATAAGATACTACTGTGTCCAAAAAGTAAGATTTTGAGAAATCAATTGATTTTAGGAATTTTGTACTGTTCTAATAAACAAATAATTGATTTATATATTATATTTACTACTGTGCCAAAATTAAGACCAATTATTTTTCTTTCAAAAACTCTTTTTTTTTATTGTTCCAAATTTATTTCATCGCCTTCAAAGTAATCCCCTCCGGACACAATGTACTTATGCCAACTTTTTTCCAATCCTCAATACATGCTAAAAAGTCATCGGCAGGGATGGCCTTCTAAGCCCGCTGCGATTCCCGTTGAATCTCTTCAGTCGACTCAAAGCGGTATCCCCGGAATGGTCTTTTCAGTTTAGGAAATAGACAGAAGTAGTCACATGGAGTGAATACGGTGGTTGGGGAACGATAATGGTTTCATTTTTGGCAAAAAATCCCGAAGAATCAGTGTGAGCTGGCACATTCAGTGTTTTCGATACAATCGAGATTTGACGGCATAAAATGGAATTGACCGATCCTTTTGAAATTCCAACATCATCAGCAAGGTCTCTAATGGTAAATCGACGGTTTGCAAGCCCTAAATCTTTAATTTTTCGGACGAGCTTCGTCGGTTGAGGTTGATGGTCGTGCAGAGGCCTCTGAGTCTTCAACGAGTTCTCTGATAATTCTCTAGTTCTCAATCAATTCTGCTAGTTTTAATTCAGGCATTTCAAAAATCGCCGGAATCAGTGTTAGCTCTCACAAAGCCAGGTGTAACTCAAACACTAATGAATATTTTGACGTCAAATTTCACACACACGTCAAGGACAGTGCCAGCAACCTAAAAAAAGAAACAAAAATTGGAATTCCATAAGTCCCGGGAATTTTAAATTGAAAATTGATCTAACTTTTTTGATACAGTAGTAAATAAAATATTTAGAAAATTCAGAAAATATTTTTACAAAGTTAAATGAATACATTGACAAATATAGTTTTATCAAGGTGGTATTTACATTCGGATCTTGAGTGGTCTCGTGATTAAATTATCAGTCTTAGAAATGAATCAGGTTTAGTGAATTTTAATAGTTGCTTCTGAAATAAAAGATATTTATTCTGAGTTTTAATAGTTGCTCAAACTGCAGTGCTTTGTTTTGTATAAGTTATTGAGAATGTCACTAAAAGCTTTTAATGTGTTATTTGCTTTTTATTGAGGATGCTGATAGCCAAATAAAAGCATGGATAATTTATATTGAATCATTGAATTTTTCCAATTTCAAGTAAAAGAGAGTTTATTTGCTCTTTTAAAAATTAATTAACTTAAGATAAGCTTTTGAGCAGCATCACAATATTTTATGTTGTCGAAACTTCGGTTTTATTGCAGATGTACTGGTACAGATACTGGAATAAATGCGGAGATAAAGTTTGAAAAAAAGTTGAGTTTAAATATTTGGGTTCAATTGTCACCGAAAATAATTACATTATGCAAAGAGATTATACAAAGACTAGATATAGAAAATCGCAGTTTCTTTGCTCTAAAAAAATTAATAAGATATGAAGTAATAACATGGTTAAACGAAGCTCCGGATCTATAAAACTACAATCAGAACAACACTTATTTATGGGTCAGACGCCTCGACTTAATTCAATAACAGGAAAAGATGTTGATATCCTGGGGTTGGAAGAACTTAAAAACTATATTTGAACCTAAGAAGAAGGTGATGTTTGCATACGAAGTTACAATCATGAAATTGAAAATTGTTTAAAGAAAGGGGTATCATAAATTATATAAAACCGAAGAGAATTCAATGGCTAAGTCACATAGAGAGAATGGATGATAGCAGAGTCACAAAGAAGATTTTCAAGGGGAAGTGGCAGGACCAAAGAAAGAAAGGAAGGCCAAAAAAAAGAGATGGATTGAGGAAGTGGGAAAGGATCTGAAGAACCCAAAGATCACAAATTGGAAAAAAAGTTCGAGACAGACGACTTTTGATTCGTATTGTTAGTGAGGACATGGTCCAACATGAACTGTAGTGCCGGGGAGTTAGTTAGTTAGAAACTCGGTCTTGAAATAAAGCCTTGGCCTTTATAAAAAGTAAATAGCGAACATTGTGAACTGAATAACTTGAATAATAATAAAGTTTATCGAATCTTGTAGAAACTCTGTTAGACGGATGGCAACTGATATTATTAAGTTGTTGGAAGTTGAAAAGAAAACAAGGAAAACAATGTCAGTTTTTAATTAAATTTTTTACGGAGCTATTAGATAAGGAAAAGAATTTGACTAATCTTGATGAAGAAAAGTAAAATTGTGGAGTTAAAGTTAAGGACTTTAGATACAACAAGAACACAAGGATACTATTACGCTGAAAATTTGAGGGTATAGAATGTTCAAAAAAGAAAGAAAGACAAAATCGAATATTGAGGAGAAAAGTTTGTAGAAACCAGCGGTGAACAACAAATTACAGTTAAGCTTCTTCGCCTACATTTAGCTTAATACGACGGCAAAATATAAGGTTTAATGATTTTTTATTTTCTATTTAAAGTGGGCATCTACAATAATTTAAATGTTAGTAAAGTAGAGAAAATTATTTTTCAAATTTGTAGCTAATTAATAGAGCAAAAGTAACAATACGCCGGCTATCTTTGTGCTCCAAAAACTATGAATTTGTCTTAAATATATTTTCCAAAAATACATTATTACACATATGTCAAGACTTATGTCCAGTATGAAAATTATTTGACATAACAGATATCCTGTGTTGTTAAAATCAATCCCCTGCGATATGTCATTAAAATTTCCCGTAAAACCCATTAGAAAAATGTTAAACGAAATAATTTATTTGAATTTTTTTCAAGTGTCAGGAAAGAAATGAGCACTTTAATTCAACTGGATCAGATGCGAGAAATGCATTTAACTTTAATTCTGTCGAAAAATCTATCCAAAGATACGAAACTTTTAATAAAAACAAAGTTGATTATAGCGAAAAAAAAAAAATAAATTTAATTCGAACATTCCGACTGCGTCTACATTTGTTGTTGATGTGAAAAAATGTACATTATGTACACGAAAATGACCACGTTTTTGAAAAATATCCCTTATAAATTGACCAACGTAAAGAGTCCTTTACAAAAAAAATGGCGTGTGTTATTACTGTCATTCTAAAGGGCACATTTATAAACAGTGCAAGGCAAATAACATATTTTGTGATTGCAAACTCCAGCATAGTGATAAACGGCATAGTGACATAGTCATTTATGATAGACCAGAAGTTTCCACTTCACCTCCCCAGAAATCTAGCTAGTCAAAGTGACGCTATAAATTCTCAAGATATTTTCGTTGTAGTAGCCTGTATGGACGAAAATGATTGCGAAATCCTACTTCAAACATGCTCAGCTGCTGTAATGTGTATTTCTCGAAATAAAGACATGACACTTTGTTAGATAATGCGTCACAGAGATATTTCTTTAAAAGGAAAGTAGCTTTTGAACTGAAGATGCCCATCATTTCACAAGAAAATCTCTCAGTTTGTACTTTTGGGTTGAGATAGCCAATGCAAAAAGTTTATGATGTAGTACAATTTATTCCCTGCAATGCACGTGATCCCGAAAATAGAATTAGGATTGAAGCTCTGCTTACTGAATTTATTTCAGCCTGAAATTATTGAGCTTGCTTCTCACCCCCCTTTGTAGACAGCAGCATCTAAACCAAGTTCAAGAACCCATATGGTCTAAGAGAAGAAGGAGAAGGGGGGTGATAGCTTCTGTTGTGATGGGGCTGTAGGTAGAAGTCTGACTGGCTTTGTGACTCTGACGTCTTACAGGGTAGAGTCAGCTCAGGCCCCAATGCTCGACAGTCATATTAGACTGGGGCCTATGGTTTAAAGTGGATTCTGAACATTTACAAACATCATTGGCAAATCCAGACTTCGAACGCTGTGGAACCGAGCGCCAGAGCTCTAATCACTCGGCCATCAAGCCTCCAGCCTCACAGTACAAAGTTATCAAAGTTTTTTTTTTTTTTTTGTTCTAATGCAGCTAGCAAACTCTTAGACACTTGTCTTGGATGCCTTAAGGTAAGCGCTGCACAGACGTTACTCACTTTGCACTTTGCATTACTCAGAGGGCGCGTGTAACTTGAAGATAAGCCACGGACGCGGAGTAACAATGCCCCCGTAATGCTCTACGATCATATTAGACCGGAACCTGCGGTTTAAAGGGGATTCCGAACCACTACAAACATCCATGGCACCGCCGGGACTCGAACCCTGTGGTACCGAGCGCCAGAACGCTAGCCACTCGGCCATTCAGGCCCTCCACAGTACAAAGTAACAGATAATAAATTGAAGTAGGTTCTTAAGAAAAAAAGAACATCAGTGTCAAACGTAAGGAAATCATTTTTAAATGAATTGTGACTCCTTATTGTAGTGCAATATATTGGGAAAATTCATTCTGGAGAAAAGGAGCAAAAACTTTATTTTTGATAAACACCTTACTTGCTAAGATTGTTCAAGGTCACATGTCCCCGTCGGATTTATGTTATAATCACAATGTTTCTACTAAGAAAAATAAATGAAAAATTAACATAATTTCGACAGTTAGACTCAATAGCAATAAATGATGTGCAATGGCGGTAGTTCCAAATTATATGAAAATTTTATTTTTACTTCGAAATTAATTTTAAATTTAAAAATTAATTGTATTGAGCTAAATTATTTTGAAGATTAAAACCAGACGATTATACCGATAATTTCACGGTAGCCAAACGAATATTTGATAAATTAATTATTAAAATGAAATAAAATTATATGTAATAATTACAGAAAACTATCGGAGAGCAATTAAAATCAATTATTGTTGAGGAGTGCTCCTTCGGTTTTGAAAGCAATTATTATAATATGCCTCATTTTGCTACTGCAAGATCGAATAGAGATAGTTCAAAGTTCAGACTAATATTTTATGCGTCGTTAAAAGGAAAGGAGTGCAAGTTTCTTAATGAATGTCTGAATCCTGTAACAAATATGAATATACATTCAGTTTTGATAATCAGGAAGCCATAAAAATTCTTAAAGACGCTAAAATATATTCAAGAAAGTTTAAAACGAATTTGGATTGAGTTAAGAAATTAATTTCGTGAAAGATGTATATCTGAGATGAGGGAATTTAATAAATGTCTTTTGAAGGCATTAGAAATAATATGGTACACAAAAAAATATTTTAAAATTAGATATTGAAAAGAGAACATCTAATTTAAAAATAATTAGATGTTCTTGATATGATTGGCGATTTGATGAATTCAAAACATTGTATACTTCAAACGGCATCGAAAATATTCAATCCAGTTGGATTTGTTTCACCGTTTGTTGTCCTCATAAATATATTAATGCAACAAATAAGGTAAGTGACTTAGGATGATACGATAAACTGGTAATTGAAATGAAAGAAATGGGAAATTTTGTGCTCTGAGATTTATCTTTTGAAAGACTTGAAAATAGAAAGAATATATTTCTCTTTTCCATTGAAGTTAGCGAAAGACTTTAGTCCACGAGCTTTTGGCTCTAGTTAAGCCTTTTCGTTACGTATCAAGTATCGCTACTGTATAAACGCTAGTTTCATAACTGCAAAAGTTTATTTGTAATAAAAACAATCGAGAATTACACCAAATTACCAAGACTTAAATTATTTCCACTGATTATCTGAAGTCCTGTTTTTATTTGTATTATCTTTCTTATTTGGGACCTGAATGGCCGAGTGGTTAGAGCTCTTTTTTTTTCCATTTTTCTTTTAGAGAAATCTGTGAGAATTAGCGGTATTGGACCCAAATTTGGTGTTAGAACTATAACAGTCACATACCTGTTCACCTGTTCTAGTTATGTACTTTACAAATGCTAGGAATATATGTATATATATTATACACTAAATGAGAGCCTGAATGGCTGAGTGGCTGAAGCTCAGTACCACAGGTTTCGGATTTGAGTCCCGGTGGTGCCATGAGTGTTTGTAGTGTTTCGGAATCCCCTTTAAATCGTAGGTCCCGGTCTAACATGATCGTAGAGCGCTGCAAAGGTATTGTTACTCCGCGTCCATAGTTTATCTTCGAGCTACAGGCACCTCCTGGTTAGTGCTAAGTGAATAACGTCTGTGTAGCGCTTGTCTTAAAGCATCAAAGACAATTGTCTAAGTGTTTGCCATCTGCATTAGAACAAAAAAATCTTTTCTTATTTCTTTTTTTGTTCTTCTGATTTCTACTTAAGAGTAATTGGATAAACTGAGATAAAGCAGCTAACATAAACATAAATCTCAAAGTCAAGTAAAGTCAAGACTTAAATTATTGGTAGCTATGATTGATCCTATACTTTCATTATATTTGAAAATGAGTTTCAGAGTTTATAAAATATATTTGTGGAACGAATACCTAATTACTCTTCAATGCATTAAAGAAAAATGGAAGTTCTTTTGTATCTAACCGAGTATAGTATATGAAACCCAGTCCAGAATTGATCCAGCTAATTGGCTTCAATGGGAAAGGAAAGAAAATTTCGCAAATTTTTATTTCTCGAGGAGCAATTGTTAAAAACTTTTGTGATATCCTTTGTGATCAGAGCTGAACTCAGAAACTTGTGGACTAGCATTAATCATCCAACAATAAAGTACTTTTATGCCTCCTACAGAGTTCAGTGGCTTTTTTTGCTGAGAAATTTATGTGATGGTGTGGCGTTTATAAAATTAAATCTGTGAAACGTGCTTTAAAATAAACTTTGAATTAGAAACACTCAGAATAGTGTTTTTCATTTTCGATTGAAATTGAAGTTGTACTTCGACCTTCAACTTATATATTTTTAATTACAAGCACCTGCATCTCTAAAGTAGAGTGAATAGCTTACCCCTGCCAGACTTCTAGCATGGTTAACACAGAAATATTTATTAAAAAGATTGAACTATCAAGAAAAATTGGTTAATATGTTTTGGAATGAAAGGAATAAGGAATATTTTTGATGCTAAGATCTATATTTGATGGTAAGAATTTAATATTGCATTAATTAATGATGATAAATTACCTAGCTAGTTTTAGAAATTAGAGATATCTATACCGGTATCTCTTGGCAGGTCTGAAATTAAAAACAGGTTCTTTTGTGATTAACTGAATAAAAAACCCCCATCTGTTCTGAAAGATCTTGAAAGCAATGAATAAATTTGCTTGTTAATTATATGCTGATTAACCTGAATAATCATTAAAGGATTATAGATCTGTGATGTGAGGTGTTATATGTGAAAATTGGAATCAGTCTATTATTCATTTTATTCCTTATTGTATGCATCAAAAATTCTTATATGATGCAGGATTAAAACTATAAAAATATTGAAGGAAATGCAAATAATTAAATTAATTCATGCACAATTATTAAAGGGTGAAGGACTATCTATATAAGCAGAAAAATTAGAAACTGAAACAGTGGAGAACACTGGTGTGTAGAAACTAAAACTCTGTAGGGCGCTGTGCGCCACGCCACTGTGGCGGGTCTGAGATTTAAGTGCTACTTTCGAACTCGAAGTGTTCTGCTTGAAACTGAAGGTGAGAATCTCAAAAGAAGATCACCAAATAAAACGATGGACAATTCAGATTCATTCATTGAGTTCTTCACGTCTGAAAGGTAAGAGAAATTTTATTCATTTTTAGAAATTTAAAAACGATGTACTTTTGAGTTGTGTTATAACATGAGGCTTCTGAATTGTAAGAGTTCAATTCAGAACCCGAAGTATAATTAACTGAGAATTCAGTGTCTGTAACGAGTATATTACACATGTCTAAATGATGGAAAATCCATCTAAAGTGAAGGTTGCGAATCCTTTAAACGTTGTGCGAAGGAGTCTGGTAGCACCGGTATCACATTTGCGGTAGTTCCAGGGATGAATATCGTGGTAGTACCAGGGACCAATGTCGTGATAGTACCAGGGATCAATGTCGTGATAGTACCAGGGATCAATGTCGTGATAGTACCAGGGATCAATGTCGTGATAGTACCAGGGATCAATGTCGTGATAGTACCAGGAATCAATGTCGTGGTAATACCAGGGATGAATATTGTGGTAGTACCGGGGATCAATGCCGTGATAGTACCAGGGATCAATGCCGTGATAGTACCAGGGATCAATGTCGTGATAGTACCAGGGATCAATGTCGTGATAGTACCAGGGATCAATGTCGTGTAGTACCAGGGATCAATGTCGTGATAGTACCAGGGATCAATGTCGTGGTAATACCAGAGATCAATGTCGTGGTAATACCAGGGGATCAATGTCGTGGTAATACCAGGGATCAATGTTTCGGCAACTACTGATATCAATGTTATGGTAGCAACAGATATCGAATACAAGTTACCATTTCAAAATGGTATAATTTCTTATTGCAACTCTTAAGAGTCCAAATATTTAAAGCTTTGGACAATACCTAAAATATTAAACTCTCCGTTACTAGGTACATTAGTTGAGGCATAATAGTGAAATTTAGTTTATTTTGGCAAAAAAAAAAAAATATTTAAAATCTTTTCACTCAAAAAAATTAATCTTATTGTTGAGCAAATTTAAAATTTGTGTATTTTTAAATTGTTAGGAAATATCAATTTTAACAAAAAAACTTATTTTATGTAAAAAAAAAAAGAAATTGTATTGTATTCTTTTTTCCTCTAGAATGACATTTTCATTCAATTAAATTTCAGATCATTTGTTATCTATTAATGATTTTTTCTTAAAAAAGCTACAAGAAATTGTATGGAAAAATTATCATTGTATAATGTTTTTGAAAAATTATTATCGTAAAATGTTCTTTGAAAAATTATTATCGTATAATTTTTTTTCAAAAATTATTAAACAGATGCATATAATATAATTGTGTGTTGCTATTGAAGGCGTAAGTGTGAAGCATTTACAAAAATTTTTAATGTTATAAATTTTCGTTCTTTTTTCAAAGAATTTTTCCAATGGAATTTTTTGAAGTGATAAATAAATAATTATATAGCCGTATTAATTATTCAACTAAACGATGAAATCTTATCTAGTTTTCATATTAATTCCACAAAAAAAAATGTTTTAAATTGCGCAATACTATAGCGGAATCTTAAATGACTATATTATTTACGGATTATTTATGGCAGATATAAAGTCATTTATCTACGATGCAAAACAGAATGTTATGTCCCATTCCCTCTATATTTTTGCTATACCAATTTTGAACGAACTCTCCCCCAGGATGTCATCAAGGAAGTTTGTGCCCTTTTCTCTTTTTTTTTTTTTTTTTATTCAACACAATTGGAGACCTCTTTAACATACGGATTAATCACATTCATGCCTGTATTGATTTAACAGTCTTGTGTTTGCACCTTTTATCGAGTTTAAAATAAAATAACCTAAGTACGGAAGTCCAAATCACCATTCATGTGGTCTTATACATTCATAATATGTTTAGTGTTAAAAATGTATTTTATCTTAATCAACAATTCTATAACAAAATCTATGGAACTATACATAGAATTGATTTATTCTGTGATAATCCTGGATATATTTAATTTCTTTTACCCATAAAATAAAGAACAGATGAAAATCATAGAAAAATTCAGCTTCATAAAAAGTATCGGTATTCAATCGATGACTGACAAATTATAAAAATTCCCGATCACTGCATCTCAATGAAAATCAACAGTTAAATATCGAAATGGTGATTCGTGGCTCAGTGATAACGTTGTCAGGGTTCGAAACCACTTCATGTGAAAACGCTTAAAGCATTTTGAAACGATAGTAAATCCACCTGGTGAGAGTTTTCTGTTAAATCCTCTTGCCCATTAGCTGCACATAAATTTCGTATTGCCTTCAGAAAACTCTACACACTTATAAATATAAATTCTACCATGACCAGAGATAACAAAATTTTTCTTTATACTGCTATGCTTCGCCCAATTCTCACATACGCTTGCCCGGTCTAGTCCTATGGAGCTAAATCTAATTTAAAAACACTTGAAACGTTACAAAATATCACTATCCGCCAAATTACCTCTGCTAAATGGTTTATGCGCAATTCTGATATTTATAAAGCTATTAATATTCCTTCCTTAAAAGATTTTCTTAAATACATTTGTTAAATTTTTTGATACGTTTGTTAATCATGAAAATACTGCAATCTAGGAGATTGATTCTTACGTTCCCAATAATGATTTAAAACGTCGGCGCAAAATTTTAGTTTAATTTCTAGTTTTATTTTTATTTGTTTATGATTGTCATTTAAAATTTTTTATTATATTTATAAATATATTCTGGGCAATTTTCATTTTCAATTGTATTTACCCTGTCATCGGAGATGGAGCCCCTAGGGACTAAATAGCTCAAATGGAATAAATCATCAATCAACCAAGCTGCCCATATTACTAGTTTGCCCAGTGGATGAATGAAATTAAAAAGACTTAAATCACTAGAAAATTGATATTATATATTGATAAATATTTTTGTTTTATATACAATAATAAACATTTATCAATTTTATATCAATAAAATATTTTCAGAGAATATACATTACAACATTTACTATTGTTGCATATTATACAAGGAATAAATGTTTGACATGTAACATATTAATTTACCAATTAGTAGTATGTCATTAATAGTAATTTAATAATTATTTTTCATACTTAATGCATTATACGTTAAAATCCATTATAATCCAATAGTAGCAATGAAAACTTAAGAGAACTAACCATATCAACTAGAGTTTAAAAATAAAATAAAATAACTTAACTCAGTACGGTAGCCCAAAGCACCATTCCTAAAGTTTATGGTCTATACATTCATATTATGTTTAGTGATAAAATGTATTTTATCTTAATCAACAATTTTATAATCAATTCAATCCAAATCTTAATCTATCAATATATATTATGTGTTCTAAATACAATAATAATCAACTTCTATATCAATAAAATATTTTCAGACAACTAACCCTACAACTTACACAAACGTTTATTAATGCTGCATATTATACAAGGAATGAATGTTTGACATGTATAACATTATTAATTTGCTAAATTAGTACAATGTAATTATGTAATAATAATTTAATAATTCTAATACATTATCCGATAAAATCCATTACGTTCTAATAGTAGTAATGAAAACTTGAAGAACGAACCATACCACTTATTTTCTGAGCATTTTTTTAGATGGCGATGATTTTGTAAACTGTAAATTTAGAGATACATATTAAATCTTCACTCTTTCTGTTGAAAGATCATTCGTTTAGAAGTCATTCTTCTTTTAGAAAGATTTCTAGAAGTGAAAAAATTCAATAATGTGGGCAATGTTAATGCCCGGAAAATCAACAGTTAAATATCGAAATGGTGATTCGTGGCTTAGTGATAACGTTGTTAGGGTTCAAATCCACTGCTTGTGACAATGTTTAAAACATCTTAAAACGATAGTCAATAGGTGAAAGTTTTCTGAAAGCACTGACTGCAATGCAAGATACCAACAAATTGAATCTAAATCCTCTTGTTCATTAGCTGATCATATTACGAGTCTACACTGTGATATATTGGATAAATAAAATAAAAAAAACATTAGAAAATTGATATTATATATAGATAAATATATGTTTTTATATACAATAATATTAAACAATTCTATATCAATAAAATATTTTCAGAGAATAGACACAACAACTTATACAAATATTTATTATTGTTGCATATTATGCAAGGAATAAATGTTTGACATATTATTATTAACATTCTTAATTTACCAGTTAGTGCAATGTCATTAATTGTAATTTAATAATTCTTTTATTTGCTGAATGCATTGTCCGATAAAATCCATTATAACTTAATAGTAGCAATGAAAATTGAACAAACCATACCACTTACACAGAGCACTTTTTTTTTTTTCCTGGCGATGATTTTGTAAGCTGTAACTTATTTAGAGTTACATATTAAATCTTCACTCTTTCTGTTAAAAGATCATTCGTGTAGAAGTCATTCTTCTTTTTAGAAAAGATTTCTGAAAGTGAAAAAATTCAATATGCAGTAATGTGTTAAAGTTGCGAGATTAAAAACCCAATGTGTCAGAAGCTGTGATTAAAATTAAATTATCTCGAGAAACCAGGCGAATAATTTTTCTTTTATATTAATCCATTTCATACTTTTAAGACAGCGTAATTAACTTTTTTTATTTCATTGCTTCGCATTTGCATATCATCCTCTCTCATTAAAAGATCAGAGATGAGAAAATGAATTTTAGGTAGAGTGGCATTTGGGAAAGAATCTGTTTCCTTGTTGTTAATCTTTCTAAAATTTTTTTGTGCATGATACTTTCTCAGCAATTAAAAATAATAAGTAAATTTCCATGCACATTTATTATGCACCAGATCATAAAAATCTTTCTGCTTTATCAATATCATTTTGAAAATGCTTTTGATAGTTTTTTACTTAATATTTTTCTTGATATTTTTCTGAATTTCTTTTACTTTTATTTTAAAATGATGAAATGATATTTAAGTAAAACAAAATAAAATTCTAAGCAGATTTTCAAAATATGGTAATTATATGTCAAAAAAGATTACAATGAAATGTACAATTACCTTTTTTATTCAGAATTTATACGAGATAAAAAAAAATCTAGTTGCACATAAGAGCACATTAATCGTGGCTTCTGAAAAATCAAATTAATTGTAAAACTTTTCAATTTTCTTTTAAAAATTCGTCTTTAGTGTGTTAAAATTCTTCAATCATGGAGATTTAAAAAATTTCATCAAATAATAATGACTATGATTTGCCCGCCGCTGGTCCAGTGATAGTGGGCTTCAGCAAAGTTTTTAAGATGGCGAAGTTTGCTGTAATTCATGATTTCACGGCGGGGGCAATTGTCATTACTTTAAAAATATATTGATGGGTATTGGGAAGTAAAATATCGACAGTTGGACTAATTGGGATTTTCCAAATCTTGTTTAATTTGATATTAGATGTAGATATTCAAAATATCAGAGAAGGAATTATTTATTCCAGCTAGATATAGACATACTAAAGTAATGACCACCATCCTTAAGATATAAACAACCAACAACGTAATATCGACTGTTTTTAGTTTTCCAATCAGTTGAAGCTAAATCTTCTTTTACTAACGACTTGTATAATTGTTGTGGTTAGCATATGCTAGATCAAAACGTTTAGCATCGCTTCTATTATAGTTAAAATTATAATTACAAATAAAACAAAATAAATAATTTATTTGTAAAAATTAAAAAAAAAAATCTATATTTGATATTTTTTGTATCTTATTTGGTAGAATGTAGATTCCATTCAGTAAAATTTAAACCATTTAAGCACATTCCTTAATTGTTTCACAATCATTAAATTTTCAAACTCTGTCTTAAAATAATTTGCTTATTTCTTTGTATTGTTGCATTCTCACAGTAAAAGTTTTAACTAATTTTCACACACTTGTATATTTATAGCACCGCAGTTTGTAAATGGGAAGAGTCATTGCTGTTTAAATTTTTTAGTTTACAATATCTGGTAAAAAAAAAATATTTTTAACATGAGAAAAGTGATACGAAATGTCGCCCTAAAATTCTCTTAAAATATTATTTAAGAGAGATTTTAGAAAGGTAAATATCAAATGCAGTGGCACGTAATGGCACAAATATAGTAGTAAACATCCTTTTCCCAGATGATCTTTTCAAAACAAATAATTCAGGGTCATACACCGATAGCATACACCATGCCATTTTTTACCATCTTTTGTAACAATCTGGTTTCAGTTACCTATTAGTGCTATATTTCTTATGTTCAGAAGAATTTTTCATGTTTCTCTCGCATAAAGTTTTACCTTTTTTTTTTGGACAAAAGCATGTTTAGTGATTTGGTTGAATTGATTTTAATGAAAAATCTGAAAAAAAAAGATCCGCACCAACTGTATAATCGCCAGCTATCCGAATAGTGTGTAATAACTATCTTGTGGAAGTTGAGATTTTCGTCGTTTTTATGCATTTAAGAAACAGTATGGGCAATTGAAAAAAAAAATGAAAATTTAATTTTCCACTTTGAAGTCACTTATTTTAACATGTTGCAGAAAAATTAAAAAACACATGACAATTAATACATACAATTAGGAAAACATTATAACCCCTCCCACTATTTTAAGCACTTTGACTACCAAAATTACTCATTACAATGACAATCAATTTTAGCAAATTCCTGAGCCAACCGGCCATACTCATATACGCTTATACAAATATGACTTGTATACATATATACCGCACCCAGGATTATGTCATAGGGAAGCGCAGTAAAATAAAGCTTAATAGTTTATGAAAAACACAATAAATCAAACTGAACTATATGAATATACTATGCGTATATGAAATATTTGTGGCTCGTAGAAGTTCAACTCTAGGTTCAAGATTCATAAAAGGAAATATTTTAGATGAAAAGGTAGGATATTAATTAAAGTTCTATGTAAATTTTCTTTAAATTTACTTTTTTTTGTAATTAAAAATTTTTAATTTGATTTAGAGATCTTTTTTATCCATTAGCAAGTTCTGGAGCATAAACTGATAACATAAAACTTCACATTTTGCCTTTTTTGTAACAAATCTGGCTTCCGTTGAATATTAGAGCTATGTTTCTTATGTTTAGAAGACTTTCCATGTTTCCACCACCCAAAGTTTTACCCTTTTCTTTTCTTTTGTCTAAAAGCATGTTTAAGTGGTTTGATTTAACTGATTTTTATTAAAATTTCAGAAAAAAATCTCCGCAGATTATTCACGTTAGACTATAATCTGCATCACATAATTCGGAGATATTTTAACGTATAATCCGTAGCTTATACGAAGGTGTTTAAATTAATTAGTTAACCGATGATAAAAATTTTCTTATAGGACAAGTTAACTATGCGATAGAAATAAACCAAGTCGTAATAATTCTTCAACTTATATTTGTGATACAAATATTTGTGAACTTTTGAGCTTGGAGGCGAAAATCGAAACAAAAAGGAACGGCGGGGACTTCCTTGCACTTTAAGCTTCAAAGTTTTATTTGGCCAGACTCGTACCAAACAGAATGCTAAATAAGAAGCTTAGTAAAATGAGGTGACAACAAAGTTTGCCACCTGTTGTAAAAATCTGGCTTCTATTGCCTATTAGTCCTATGTTTAGAATATTGTTCATGTTTCCCACACACAAAGTTCTATCTTTTCCTTTTGTTTTTTGACTAAAAGCATGGTGGCAGTTGGTTGAAAAAGCAGTTTGGTTGAATTTTTACAAAATTCCGGAAAAAAAAAAAATCCGCAGATTATTCACATTAGACTATAATCCGCATCACGTATTTCAACGTTTAATCCTTGGTTTATACGTAGCAGATTACGTTAATTATTCTTCCTATACGAAAATTTTAATCTTTGAGTAAACCAACAATACAGTAGAAATAAATCAAGCCATAATATTTCTTTCAACTTATATTTGTGATACTGTTACTATATTTTTGGTGACAAGTTTGAATCCCGTATTTGTCTTCTTAGTTACACGATTCCTATACAAACAATACAGAATATCTCCCAAGACTTTTAGATACTAAGATTTTGTGTTTTCCTTGGAAGTAAGTATATTGAAACACTCGAACTTTTGAGCTTGGAGGCGAAAAATCGAAACAAAAAGGAACGGCGGGGACTTCCCTGCACGTTAAGCTTCAAAGTTTTTATTTGGCCGGACGCGCACCAAACAGAATGCTAAATAAGAAGCTTAGTAAAACGAGGTGGAAGAGACTTTTCTTTGCAAGAAAACAAGTCGGATTTTCTTTCCCAGTCTGCAAACGGAATCTGCAAGCGGAGCAATAACTTTGTGAAACTTACCCCGTGGCACAAATAAATTCTGGAAGCTACAAAATAAGCTTGTCTTTTGTGAAAGGAGAGAAAGTTGTATCTAAACTGTATGTTTTCAATTTCTAGTTATTTTTGATGGTGTAGAAATGGATGTTTTTTTTGGGGGAACAAAAATTTTGACGCACTTTTTGTTATCTTATTGGCTACTTTTTCTTCTTTTGCATCTGCTGTTCACTTTTCATATACCAGGGTGGGGAACACAAACATTCTTTCCTGTCATCTGCCATCTTGTTATACATTAGGATAAAAACACGACATTTATATAAAGTAGATCAATAAAAGAAATATTTGCTTAAAATAATTAATTTTTATTCAAAACATTTAAATAGTCGAGTAATGACAATTGAAAACTGACAAATTATTTCCAAAATGGGATTTTGGATGCTCAATTAGCCATCTAGAAAAATCTCATGATTTTATTTATTATCTAATGACTTGTGTATTGGAAGAAATAATTGTAATTGTAATTTCTGTACTTGACTTGTACTTTCTGTACTTCTTATACTTTTCTGTAATTGAAATATTTGTAATTTTTCGAAGAAATTCGACATTAAAATATTCTTTCAGAAAACTAATAAAATTCTTTTATTTTCACTAAATTAGTCTATAATGTTTACAGTATTATTAAAATATTTTTATATTCAATGCAACATCTGCCAGATAGTCTGTAATAAATTAAGAAGATAAATGATTTGAATGTAAAATACAACGATTGCCTACTAACATTAAAATACTTTGCATCCTTTTTTTGCCATCGGCCATCTTATTATATTTTTATGATAAAAAAAACAGGACATTTATATAAATTAGATGAATAATTAATTACTCAAATTAATTTATTTTCATTCAAAACATTTAAATTGTTAAATAATGGCAATTTACAATTGACAATTTTTTTTGCCAAAATGGAACCTTTAGGGTGCTCAATTAGTCATCTGCAAAAATCTCATGATTTTTTATTTATTATCTAACGCTTTGTGCATGGAATGCTATAAGATATTTGTCACTAAAATGTTTTTTTTCTGAAACGCGTACAATTTTCATTTTGTTTTCATTAAAGTATTACATACTAGTTACAATGTTAAAAATATTTTGTACTAAATGCAACATCTGCGAGTTTTTTTTTTTTTTTTTTTTTTGATGGTGTAGAAATGGATGTTTTTTGAGGATAATTTTATGCACTTTTTGTCATCTTATTGGCTACTTTTTTGTCCTTTTGCATGTATTGTTCACTTTATTATACAAGGTGGCGAAAAATACTTGCATCTTTCTTTTCTTGTCATCCGCCAACTTGTTATATTTTATGATAAAAAACCCACGACATTTTATATGAATTAGACCAATAAATGAAATAGTTAACTACTTAAAATAATTAATTTTCATTCAAAATAGTTAAATAGTTAAATAATGACAGTTGCCAACTGACAATTTGTTTTCCAAAATGGAATCTCTTTTGCTCAATGAACCATCTACAAAAATCTCATTATTTTATTTATTATCTAACGATTTGTGTGTGAATTGAGATTTATCATGAAATTTTTGTAATTAACCATTTCATGATTTTATTTATTATCTAAGTATGACTTGCTTCAAGATATTGGTCAATAAAATGGTTTTTTTTAGAAACCCATACAATTCTGATTTAATTTTCACTAAAGTAATATATAATGTTTATGATATTATTAAAAATATTTTATACTACTACTTTCCACATCTGTAAATATATTCTGTAAGAAATTAAGAAGATAAAATTTATAAAATAAAAATACAAACAATCAAATAGTAATAAAAAGAAAAATTAATATTAAAATAATAATAACCGCATGAAAGAAAAATTAAAAATTACAAATTGTTAAAATCAACTATATCACAATCCTGATATATTACTCACTCTACAAATTGGTGCAAATTTTACAATTTTATTTTCACTAAAGTAGTATATAATTTTTACAATGTTATTAAAAATATTTTGTACTACTAGCAATATCTGCCGTATAATCTGTAATAAATTAATAAGTTAAATGATACAAAAGACAATCACCTACTAACAAAAAACGAAATTAATATTAAAATAATACAAAATGAAACAAAGACAAATTAAAATCACAAATTGTTAAATCACCTATATAACAATCATGATATATTAATCACTCTTTAAATGGGTACAAATTGTAAAAAAGAAGCTTAGCAACTTTGTAATTGAATTCAGTGCTAAAATGAACTATATCACAAAAAATAATTGGTGGTAATAAGTATAAATACCACTCTTTAAATGGGTGCAGATCGTAAAATAAGAAGCTTCGCAACTTTATACTTAAATTCAGTGTTAAAATCAACTATATTGAGTGTTAAAATCAACTATATTCAGTGCTAAAATCAAGTATACAAAAAATAAGTGGTGATAGTAAGTAAAAAAAATACCACTGTTTAAATGGGTGCTAATTGCAAAAATAAGAAGCTTAGCAACTTTATAATTAAATCCAGTGTTAAAATCAACTATATTCTGTGTTAAAATCAACTATATTCAATGTTAAACTGCGATTTGCCAGATTGACAGAGAAATTTGGTTGCTTAGCAACCTCTATATCCTGCTTTGTGAATGAGAGAAGTTTTTAAGCTTTAAGCTCATTGATTAGATAAAAAAGAGTGCTATATATATTAATTTATTTAAAAAAAAAATTAACGTATTAATTATTCACATTTTTTTATTAATTAATAAAAAAATTATGCATATGTAATTTTTTATATGTTCAGTGTTAAACTATATAGTGTTAAAATCAACTATATCACAAAAAAATAAGTGGTGGTAATAAATAAAAATACCGGTCTTTAAATGGGTGCAAATTGTAAAATAAGAAGCTTAGCAACTTTATAATTAAATTCAGTGCCAAAGATTTACAACTGTCATCTGGGGGAAATGTTAACTGAGAACTTTCGAATGGGGACAGAAACTTCATCAAAGACTCAGAAAATCCAATCACAGAAATAAATCCTGAGAAATTTTTCGTGGTGCATCAACTGAGTTGAGCGATTGCCAGAAAAGACAAAGGTGGAAGACACACACAAAAAAAAATAAGATCTCGTGTTTGTTTTGATTTAAAAATCAAAAGCTCTGTGGAATTTTTTCCTCTAAACTTTTATTCTTTTAAGGGTTGAAAAACAAAACAAAAAATTCCACTGATAAATCTCAAGAGATTTTACGCTTCATTTTTTTTTTTCTTTATTTCAACTTTGTGGGATTTCAGCGAAGTAAAAACGAAGAATTATGTTCCTCATCGCTTTTTACTCTCTTGAGAAAGTAAAAGGTGTTACAACTTTAAACTAAACCTAGAGCAAAAGAAAAATAAATTTGTTTCATATTCTGATTAGGATTTTTGCCTTTCGTTTTTTGCCAGTCATTTCTCAAGACGATAAAAAAAAGATTTTGAGAAATCAATTGATTTCAGGAATTTTGTACTGTTCTACCAAACAAATAATTTCAATTTTCTTATAAATATTATTATATTTACTACATTTTGAAAAACATTTTTTAGAAGAGTTTAAAACAAAATGATTTTTATTAGTTTTCCTTTTTCAGATACAATATTATAAATTTATTACTTCAATTTTTGAAAAATGTCTTTGGAATATCTTAAAGGATTTTCATTGGTATTACATAAGCAACCAAACAAAGATTTTTGCAGAACAATCAATTATTAATATAAATCGTAAAAACAAGAAGAAAAGTCGCACGGTATGAATACGGTTTTAATAATGAAATACGTATGGATAATAATTTCTTGGGAAATATTGCAGGGAAGAACAAAATGCATTTGTTATTGTTAGTCAAAAAGGATTATGATGCATTTGAAATATTAAGTATGTTGCATGCTCTAATCCTACATCACGTGACAACAAAAATAGTTTTGAGGCTTATGAACAAAAGTCATTTCATTTATTTTGCATTGTGGAGTTTTATAAACAATTTGAAGAATTGAGTGACTTCGAAATTTTGATCGTCTCTCACATTGGTTCTAATCTTCTAATTAATATAAACAACACAAACATTAAAAAAGCAGTAATTAAAAGCCAAATTGTTAAAAATCGACTTTATCACAACCCCCTGGTATAATTTTAAAGGAAAAATATAATAAAAGTTTAGCAACTTTTAAAATTAACATTTCAGTGCTTAAAATCAACTAATGAAATTTAATTTTAAATCAACTATACACAAAAAATAAGTAGTGGTAATAAGCAAAAATACCGCTTTTTTAAAATGGGTGCTAATTACTAAATAAGAAGGTTAACAACTTTTAAATTAAATTATGTTAAAATAATTATAGATGAACAGATTGTCTATGTTAATATGAACTATATTCAATGTTGATATCAACTATATCTCAAAAATAACTGGTGATAATAAGTAAAAATACCACTCTTTAAATGGGTGCAAATTGTAAATATGAAGCTTAGCAACTTTATAATTAAATTCAGTGCCAAAGATTTACAACTGTCATCTGGGGAAAAAATGTTAACTGAGAACTTTCGAATGCGGACAGAAACTTCATCAAAGACTCAGAAAATCCAATCACGGAAATAAATCCTGAGAAATTTTCGTGGTGCATCAATCCGAGTTGAGCGATTGCAGAAAAGACAAAGGTGGAAGACACACACAGAAAAAAAGTAATAAGATCTCGTGTTTGTTTTGATTTAAAATCAAAAGCTCTGTGGAATTTTCCTCTAAACTTTTATTCTTTTAAGGTTGAAGAATAAAACAAAAAAAAATTCCACTGATAAATCTCGAGAGATTTACACTTCATTTTTTTCATTTCTTTCTCTTTCAACTTTGTGGGATTTCAGTAAAGTAAAACGAAGAATTATGTTCCTCATCGCTTTTTACTCTCTTGAGAAAGTAAAAGGTGTTACAACTTTAAACTAAACCTGAATAAAAAAAGAAAAATAAATTTGTTTTCATATTCTGATTAGGATTTTGCTTTTCGTTTCTTTGCCAGTCATTTCTCAAGACGATAAAAAAAGGTTTTGAGAAATCAATTGATTTCAGGAATTTTTGTACTGTCCTACCACACAAATACTACTGTGAACAAAAAATAATTTCAATTTTTTTATCAAAAATATTATATTTATTTTTAAATTTTGAAAAATTTTTTAAAATAAAGACTGTTTATTTATTAGTTTGAAGCCAACTTTTTTTCTTCAATGCATGCCAAAATGTAATCCCTAACAAATGCAGATTCAAATGCAAATTCTTTAAATGGACTCAAAACGGTAAAAATTTTTGAAGTTCAAAAGTCAGAAGTCGCACGGTGTGAACATGTGCATTGTGGAAAATCTGGTTTCATTTTTTGGAGAAAGTGCATGAAGAATCAATGCAGTGTGAGCTGGATAATAATTCAGTGTTTTCGGTACCAATCGAGATTTGATGCGTTTGAGGCCCAAAATGGAATTGGCCGATCCTTTCAAAATTCCAACATCATCAACAAGGTCTGTAATTGTAAATTGACGGTTTGCAATGCACCAAATCTTTAATTTTGGATGTGAGCTTCGTCGGTTGATGTTGGTGGTAAACCAGAGGTTTTCGTCTTCAACGCGTTCTCTTTCTTCTTTGAACTATTTATACCACTTCCAAACATTTCTTAAAAGAAAGGAATACTCATTTTTCTTGAAATTGTACACGTTTCCACAAACGATATAATGCAAGTTCTGTATCATATATTCAAAAATCGCCGAAATCGGTTTTAGCGTCTCACAAAGCCAACGTTACTCAAAAAATAAATGAATATTTTGACGTGAAATTTACACAAATGTTAAGGACAGTGGCAGCAACCAAATAAAAGAAAAAAATGAAATTTATAAACCCCGGAAAATTTATGAGTTAAATTGAAAGCTTGTAAGAGCTTACTGAATTTTGGATTATTGGATTATTTTACATCATTTTTAAAAAAAATCTTTTTTTCTTCATTTGAAAAGCCTTCAAGACAAAGTATTTTCATTGGTATTACATATGCAACCAACCAAATATTTTTGCAAAACAATCAATTATTAAAAATAAATTAAAAACAAGAAGAAAAAGTGCAGCACATATATGCATTTTTAATAATGAAATACGTATGGATAATGGTATGATGGGAATTCATTGTTTTGCAAAGCAAAAAAATCTCATTGTTATTGTAGTCAAAAACATTATGTATGCATTTGAATATATTAAGTATGTTACATGCTCTAATAAAAATTTCTACGACAAAAAAAATAGTTAGTGAGGGAATGAACAAAAGTACATTTCATTTATTTTGCATTGTGGAGTTTTTATTTGAGGAACGAGCTGACTTGATTTGAAAATTTTGATCAAAGTGTGTCTCACATTGGTGGTCACATCTCACATTACATGGTTGTAGCTATTCTATTTTTCGCTTTTCAGCAGTAACTCAAAAAATTCTTTTTAATCAAATATTTTACCCTCTATAATTTTAATATTCCCTAAATTGTGTTAAAATAGTTTCAGTGTTAAAAAAATATTAATAAATTGTTGTTAAATTGTATTTAACAAAAAATCAACTATTTAAAGTCTAAAATCAAGAAGGTTAAAACTTTTAAATTAAAAAAAATCTATATTCTATGTTGATATCAAAGTGGTGGTAATAATCACAAAAAAAAAATAATATCATAAAAAATACCACGTTTAAATGGGAAGCAAATTGTAAAATAAGAAGCTTAGCAATTTATAATTAAATTCATTGCCAAAGATTTACAACTGTCATCTGGGGGAAAATGTTAACTGAGAACTTTCGAATGCGGACAGAAACTTCATCAAAGACTCAGAAAATCCAATCACGGAAATAAATCCTGAGAAATTTTTCGTGGTGCATCAATCCGAGTTGAGCGATTGCCAGAAAAGACAAAGGTGGAAGACACACACAAAAAAAGTAATAAGATCTCGTGTTTGTTTTGATTTAAAAATCAAAAGCTCTGTGGAATTTTTCCTCTAAACTTTTATTCTTTTAAGGGTTGAAGAATGAAACAAAAAAATTCCACTGATAAATCTCAAGAGATTTACGCTTCATTTTTTATTTTCATTTCTTTCTTTTCAACTTTGTGTTATTTCGGCGAAGTAAAACGAAGAATTATGTTCCTCATCGCTTTTTACTCTCTTGAGAAAGTAAAAGGTGTTACAACTTTAAACTAAACCGGAACAAAAAGAAAAATAAATTTGTTTCATATTCTGATTAGGATTTTTGCCTTTCGTTTTTTGCCAGTCATTTCTCAAGACGATAAAGAAAAGATTTTGAGAAATCAATTGATTTCAGGAATTTTGTACTGTTCTAACAAACAAACAAATAATTTCAAATTTTCTTATAAATATTAATATTACATCATTTTGAAAAAATCTCTTTTAGAAGAGGTTAAAGACATTTTTTGAAAAATTATATTTTTAAGCCATTTTGAAAAACTAAAAAGAAAAGCTTAAAAACAAAGGTTTTCATTGGTATTACATATGCAAACAACCAAAGATTTTTGCAAAACAATCAATTATTAAAAATAAATCGTAAAAACAAGAAAAAAATAGTGCTGCACATGTACATGCATTTTAATAATGAAATACGTATGGATAATAACCCATGGGAATTCATATTGCAAAGAAAACCAGTCTCATTGTTATTGTAATCAAAAACATTATGTATGCATTTGGAATATATTAAGTATGTTACATGTTCTAATCCATTTCTACGACAAAAAAATAGTTAGTGAGGGAAGGAACAAAAGTGCATTTCATTTATTTTGCATTGTGGAATTTTATTTGAGGAACGAGCTGACTTCGAAATTTTGATGAAGTGTCTCACATTGGTGGTCACATTCACATTACATGGCTGTAGCTATCCGATTTTTCGCTTATCAGCAGTAACTCATAAAATTCTTTAATTAAATTATTTTCCCCTCCTATAGTTTTAGGAAACAATATTAATAAATTGTGTTAAAATCAACTATATTCAGTGTTAAAATCAACTATATTTAATTTATAATTAAATAAAACAACACAAAATTAAAAAGAAAAAAATTAAAATTACAAATTGTTAAAATCGACTATATCACAAAAAATACTCTTTAAGGGAGCAAATTGTAAAATAAGAAGCTTAGTAACTTTCTAATTAAATTCAGTGCTAAAATCAATTTAAATGCTGAAATCAACTATATTCAACATTAAAATCAACTATATCACAAAAAATAAGTAGTGGTAATAACAAATAAAACTCTTTAAATGGGTAAATTGTAAAATAAGAAGGTTAACAACTTTTAAATTAAATTCTATGTTAAAATCAACTATATTCAATGCTGATATCAACTATATTCAATTATCAACTATATTCAATGTTGTTAATCAAATATCTCAAAAAATAACTGGTGGTAATAAATAAAAATACCAGTCTTTAAATGGGTGCAAATTGTAAAATAAGAAGCTTAGCAACTTTATAATTAAATTCAGTGCCAAAGATTTACAACTGTCATCTGGGGGAAAATGTTAACTGAGAACTTTCGAATGCGGACAGAAACTTCATCAAAGACTCAGAAAATCCAATCACGGAAATAAATCCTGAGAAATTTTTCGTGGTGCATCAATCCGAGTTGAGCGATTGCCAGAAAAGACAAAGGTGGAAGACACACACAAAAAAAGTAATAAGATCTCGTGTTTGTTTTGATTTAAAATCAAAAGCTCTGTGGAATTTTTCCTCTAAACTTTTATTCTTTTAAGGATTGAAGAATGAAAAAAAAAAAAATTCCACTGATAAATCTCGAGAGATTTACGCTTCATTTTTTTCATTTCTTTCTCTTTCAACTTTGTGGGATTTCGGCTGAAGTAAAACGAAGAATTATGTTCCTCATCGCTTTTTACTCTCTTGAGAAAGTAAAAGGTGTTACAACTTTAAACTAAACCGGGAACAAAAGAAAAAATAAATTTGTTTCATATTCTGATTAAGATTTTTGCCTTTCGTTCTTTGCCAGTCATTTCTCAAGACGGTAAAGAAAAGATTTTGAGAAATCAATTGATTTCAGGAATTTTGTACTGTTCTACCAAACAAATAATTTCAATTTTGTTATAAATATTATATTTACTATTGTGCCCCAAAAAAATTTTTTTAAGACCTTTAAATAAAGAGAATTAAAAGTTTTAAAGAGAATAAAACTCTTTTTATTTTTTTTTTATTCTTCCAAATTTATTTCATCCCCTACAAAGTAATTCCCTACCGGACACGATGCACTAATGCAAACTCTTTTCCAATCCTCAATGAATGCTAAAAAGTCAAAAGTCGCACGGTGTGAATGCATTGGTTGTGGAACAATTTGGGTTTTATTTTTGGCGAAAAAGTCACGAAGAATCAATGCAGTGTGAGCTGGCGCGTTCAGTGTTTTCGGTACCAATCGATATTTGACGCGTTTGAGGCCAAAAATTGAATTGACAGATCCTTTTGAAATTCCAACATCATCAGCAATGTCTCTAATTGTACATCGACGGATTGCATGCACCAAATTTTTAATTTTTTTGGATGTGAGCTTCGTCGGTTGAGGTTGATGGTCGACCAGACGGCTCTTCGTCTTCAACTCGTTCTCTGCCTTCTTTGAACTGTTTATACCACTTCTAAACATTTCTTTTGATATAGGAATGCTAACCGAATACCTTCTGTAACATTCTATGCGTTTCCGCTCAATTAATTCATACATTTGAAAAATCGCCGAAATCGGTTTTAGCGTCTCACAAAGCCAAGCGTTACTCAAACGCTAATGAATATTTTGACGTGAAATTTCACCCAGATGTCAAGGACAGTGCCAGCAACCTAAGAAAGAAAAATAAAACTGAAATTCCTTAAGCCCCGGGAATTTTAAATTGAAAATTGGTCTTACTTTTTGGACACAGTAGTATTACATCATTTAAAAAAAAATCTATTTTTCTCCCTTTAGAAAAGCCTAAAGACAGAGGATTTTCATTGGTATTACATATGGAACCAACCAAATATTTTTGCAGGACAATCGATTATTAAAAATAAGTTGTAAAAGCAGCAAAAATAATGCTGCACATATATGTATTTTAATAATGAAATACGTATGGATAATATAGTATCCCATGGGAATTCACATTGCAAAGCAAAACCCATCTCATTGTTATTGTAATCAAAAACATTATGTATGCATTAGGAATATATTAAGTATGTTACATGCTCTAATACCATTTTTACGACAAAGAAAATAGTCAGTGAGGGAATGAATAAAAGTACATTTCATTTATTTTGCATTGTGTAATTTTATTTGAAGAACGAGCTGACTGCAAAATTTTGATCACGTGTCACGCATTGGTGGTCACATCTCGCGTTACATGGTTGTAGGCTATCCAATATTTTGCTCTCCTAACTCAGTAACTCCAGTTTTTCTCTTATAGAAAGAATATTAATAAATTGCAGTAGTGTTTCATTAAAAAAACTCGTCAAAAAATTAGTACGTTCATGAGCTGAATATTTTTTACATTACATGATGTAATACCACTTGTCCAAAATGTCAGACCAATTTAAAATTTATAACCGGGTATTATGGAATTTCAATTTGTTTTTTTTTTTAGGTTGTTGGAACTGTCCTTGACATCTTTGTGAAATTTGACGTCAAAATATTCATTGGTGTTTGAGTTACGCTTTACTTTGTGAGACGCTAAAACCGATTCCGTCGATTTTTGAAATGTCTGAATTAATTGAGCAAAGAACTTGCATTACATTTTGTTTGCGGAAACGTATAGAATGTTGCAGAAGGCATTCTGTGAGCATTCCGATATCGGAAAGAAATGTTTATAAGTTGTATACACTGTACAAAGAAGCTAGAGAACGCGTTGAAGACGAAGAGCCCTCTGGTCGATTATCAACCTCAACCGACGAAGCTCACGTTCAAAAAATTAAAGATTTGGTACTTACAAACCGTCGATTTTTCAATTAGAGATCTTGCTGATGATGAAATTTCAAAAGGATCGGCTAATTCCATTTTGGCGTCAAACGTGTCAATCTGGATTGGTACCGAAAACACTGAATGCGCCAGCTCCCACTGCATTGATTCTTCGTAACTGTTTGGCCAAAAATGAAACACATATCGTTCCACTACCACCGTATTGACACCGTGACACTTCTGGCTATTCCCTAAACTCAAAATATCACTCCTAGTACACAATTTTTGTGTCGATTGAAGAGATTCAAAGATTCAACAGCATGCTTTGAAGTTCATCGCTGCTGATGACATTTTAGCACGCATTGAGGTTTGGAAAAAAAAAATGGCATAAGTGCTTTGTGTCCATAGGGGATTACTTTGAAGGCGATGAAATAAATTTGGAGGAATAAATAGAATTTTTGAAAAAAAAATAAATAATTGGTCTTACTTTTGGGCACACTAGTACATGATTTTTAGCTACCCTATTTTCCGCTCACCAGCAGTAACTTATAAAATTCTTCAAAGTATTTCACTCTTATAGTTTTAGGAAACAATATTAATAAATTGCAGTGTTGTTCCATTAAAGAAGTTGCCAAAAAATTAGTCCTTTCATTAGCTAATTTTTTTTTTTTTTACATTATATAATATAATACGTTATTCAGCTTAATTATTTGAATTAGCTTAATTAGTTAATCATATTAATTATTTTCAAAGGGTTTCTCTTTGGTCTGAAAATGCAGTCAAATAAAGTTAAAGTAAATAAGGGCAAGTTAAAATATTTTTTTTTTTTGAAAAAGAAAATGTAAATTTATAATATATATTGATTTTATTGGTTTGAAAGTTATTTTTCATATAATTATTACATTCTTATTAAAAAATATAAAAAGAGTTTATGATAATGAAGGGTTAGTTAAATAAAAGTTTTTGTGTAAATTTCTCTTCTGTAATTTGATAACTCACATCTTTTTAAATATTGATATTTATTTTTTAGTTATTTCTAAATTTCGGGGAAATTTTAAACTGCTGTATAGTTCAGTGTTGTCGTGTTACTAATCTTCAGTCTCTGGCATCACTGGATGGACATTCATGAGTAGTCTATTCATGAATGGAGAAAAAGGAACAGCTTCTGCTGTGAATAATAATTTTAAATCATTTTTGTACAATATAATAGTAAAATAATTTTTTATCTTAATTTTGTTTGCAAAATCTGTTTGTTGTTTTGTTGTTTCTTATCCCACTTGACTGGCCAAGGTCACGAGCCATACGTACTCATGATTGAAAGGGAAGGAAGCACCTTCTGTTGTGATGGAGCACCCGTAGGTAGAATTCGGACTTTGGCTCCTTGACGCTCTTGCAGTCATAGGAGACCGGGACCTCCAAAGTGGTCTGAGGCAAAGTGCAGATTCGAACCCTCAAGAGTCATATACCGGGACCTACAGCTTAAAGTACGAACCACTACAAACATCCATGGCACCGCCGGGAATCGAGCCGAAACCTGTGGCACCGAGCGCCGTCACACTTGGCCATGCAGGTCCCAAATTTGTGAATGCCAACGGCACGCGGTGTTCCCAGTTGGTCACCACCCAAGTACTGACCGCGCCCAATGATGCTTGACTTCGATGATCTAACGAGAACCGGTATATTCAGCATTGTATTGCAAAATCTAATTATAATAAAATTAAATTACTGTTTAATAATAAAATTTAATTTTCAACAATTATTTAATAAAAATTGCATTATTTAAAATAAAAATAAACCAGTTTTCTTAGAAAAAAATCTTGCTATAGCACAAAAAATATAATGAACCTTTTCCATATTCTAATAAATAAATAAATAAATAAAAACCATTCTGAAGAAAATCACAATAGCTCAATGATTCATTCGAAATATTAAGATTCCTTTTTTTATTCATCAAAGTAAATTTCAGAATAAGTACTTTATGATTGTTTTTATTATGGTTTGTAGTTTCTCAAAGAAGTTGAATAAGGACTCCTGAAGAGATTGTTTTCTTAAAAATAGTTGAGGAGAATTATATTTGTAGACTAAGAGACAGGTGGCCTATCTGAGATTTGTAGAAAAATAAAAAACTTTTTAGTAAAATGTGTCTTCGGAATTGAATAATAGTGTTTTTCCTACAATATTATTTTTCTCTTCGAATAGTTAGAAAAAGAAGCTTTTGAAAAAATTCTTAGTACTTTAAAGTTTAGAACTCAAGAAAAGTATAATAATTTTAAAGCACTTCTACAGAATTTTAAATACTTACCAGATAATTTTATTGCTGGAAAATCAGAGAATCTTAAATAAGATGTTTATTTAATATTGATCATTTTATTTAACCAAAAACGTGTTTGGGTTATGTAAGAGTTTCTTGGGAAAAAAATGCCGTAGATCATTCTTTGAAGATTCATTTCATTATCTAAATAGCCAAATAAAAGACAAAAACTTGAAATAAAAGACTTGCTTTATTAGTTTTGCAGACAATAAAATTTAACATGAAATCAATTAACATAATATTAATTAAAATAATTATTAATTATAATAAATGTAAAAAGTTTGAGCATATGTAAAAATTAAATTACTAAAATCTTTTTTTTTACTCATACATTTTTTACTTATTTATCAAATATCAATGATATCTGAAAAATGATAATAATGATATCTAAAAAGTTATGAAATTTTAAGTTAAGTTTATGAGTTTTTGTAAAATATTTATCCCGTTAAAAAGAATCTTCTGTGGTGTGAGCAGTATAGGTGAATGAATGCACAATTCCCTTTAGTAGATAGCGCTATACCCAATTATTTGAAAAATGAGTAGATTTGGTGGGCATTGTTGCAAATAGAAAGCAGCTGTTTTTGCCTCCATAGTTGGAATATCTGGCGTTTTCAACATTCTAACAAACTATATTAAACTAAAACGGTACTTTTATGTCCACCTGAAAGACATCATCTACATTCTTCTCACCACACTAGAATGACAGATTAACAAAAGAAACAAGTAATATAAAAAAATAATTTAAAGTCAATTCCCTCACTTCTCTCACGACATTGTAGAAAGTCCTTTATAAATAAAGTTGAAATTTTCCTCTTGCATCTGGCGCCATCTATTTGATGCACGCAACTTAAATCTAAAAAAAAAAAATAAATAAAATTTAATTAATGAATTAATATTTGAAAACATTGTATTAACATCAAGTATCATCTAATACAAGTTCAAAAAATGTATTTGAACTTGAGTGGTGAAATAAAAAGTATTTTATTAACAATTAAAAAAATTAACTAGATATATATAGCGAGTGTGTGAACTAATAGAAGGAATTGAAAAAAGTAATTGGTCGATTATAAAGGAAAACTTTAGAGGTACAAATAAAACAAAAAAAGCTCTTATAAATAGTTTCATATAAATAGTTTTAATATTCATTTTATATCTATCAGGCTTATTTTAATGATATTTTTAAGTGGATAAATCATGTAATTTTTTTTATTTTATTGAAAAATAGTTATTAGGTTAATAACTTTCTGCAACCTGCTGTAAATTGATAGGGATGCTGCTGTAAATGAACATTGATTTTATAAAATATATAGTAGTTTTGTCAGAATAATTGAATTTGTATTTACCAAGCAAAAATATAAATATAATGCATAGCCTATCTTTTAAATGAAAGTTTCCAATAATAATAAATTAGCGGCTAAGCGGTTTTTCAACCCCCCAAAAAAGCCACGACTTAATCATCAAACACTCTCATAAATTTGAAATAAATTCATGTAATGAAATATTTTTAACATTTATGCATTTAAAAACGTTTTGAAGAAATATAACTGATGTTTAGATAAGCAAAAGTAAAACAATATCAAAGTAATCAAAGAAATTGTTAGATTTTCTCCTCCTCATTAATTTGAAATCATTATCTTTCTAAAAGCCTTGCTATTCTTGGTTATTTATATACAAGTATTTTTTCACTGCAGAGCATTTTGAATAATTTTCAATTGACGAAATTGCTTTTCACAGATCTTTTTCAATTAAAATTAATATTTTTTCACGCATAAAAAAATAGAGAATTACTTCGATTTAATGCCGCATTTTTGTTAACATAATTAGTTTTTGCCTGTTTTTCATAAAATGAATTGGTAATAGTAGCTTGCAATATTTCATTGCACTCAACATTAAGTTTAAAAATAGAATGATAGAGACCTTTTATGTACATAAATATACGATTACAGTATACAAAATTAGATTACAAAAACAAAATGATATGCAAACAAAGGTCAAACATGTTTTACAAAGGTAATTTAAGAAAAAAAATGCAATTTAATAAGCATATACCAAATACTTCATAACTCTGCTCCAAGAACATTATTAAAAACCGTGGCAGTTGGTAAGGAATGAGTTGATTGCTCTAAGTATAATTCCCGTGCAGTTTGGTTCACTCACCGGAGGCAATGAGTAAAATGAGTAAACTGTGAGGCAATATAACAATCTATATTTAAATCCATAAACAATTTCCTTGTCATTCTCTCATATAATTAAAAGCATACATTTTCAGATCAGTTATGATGAAATTATTCCCTGGTGGCCTTCTATCCCACAGTAAAAAAGTAGTCTTTCTATTACAACAAATTTAACCAAACTTTTAGGTACAGATCATTCATCAAAACAAAACCATACATTTGTTATACGGATCATGTACGTTAAAGCACGAAGGCATATAGCATGAAAAAGAGTAACCTCAGAGGCAATACAAGAAATATATTTTGCCTCTCACTGAGAATTTTTTGCCATTCTCTCATATAATAAAAAAAACATAAATTATCCATCAGTTAGCATGAAATTGTCATCCCACAATGAAAAAGCCTAGTCTTTATATTACGCCAAATTTAACAAAACTATTCGTACAGATCATTAATCAAAACAAAACCATACATTCGTTATCTTCTCTCATATGGACCATGTATATTAGAGGTATTAGTCTTAAAAGTATTTAAAAGCATGAAAATTACGATTCAAATTTACTCCTCTCACTGAGAATTTCTTGCCATTATCTCATAATAAAAAAACTATTCATGAAGTTATGTTGCATAAAGTTTAGTGCATGAAAATATGGTGCATAAATCAAAATCATGAAAATTATCCCACAGTGAAAAACCTAATCTTTATATTATCTTCAAAACTATTCGTACAGATCATTAACCAACACAAAAACCATACATGTTATCTTCTCATATACCATATATTAAAAGGCATTAGTATTAAAGCATGAAAAAGAGTAAACCGAGGCAATATAAGAGCCTATATTTGCCTCTCAATTTTTCTAAAATTTCTTGCCAATATCTCATATAATAAAAAAGCATAAATTTGGTGTATTAAATTATGGTGCATAAATTTAAAAGTATTAACTTATGGTGCATAAATTTTGCATGAAAATATGGCATGAAATCATGAAATTATTAGCCCACAGGAAATACCTTAATAATACAGTGAACCCACAATGAGTAACCTTGAAAAGCATTAATTTGCAAATCAGTTATCATGAAATTATTGAATTCTACCCCACAGTAAAAAGTAATCTTTCTATTAGAGTAAATTTAACCAAACTTTTCGTACGGATCATTCATCAAAAAAAACCATACATTTGTTATCTTCTCCCATAATGGACCATGTACATTAAAGCACGAAGGCATGTAGCATGAAAAAGCTTTATACCAGTAGTTTTCCTTCATTCTGGTAATTAAGGGGCGTTAAATGGAAAATTTAGATGGGGTCTCAGCTACAAATTGTCCGACCAGCAATCCAACCAGACATATATATTCACACAGGCAGGGGAAACAAGATATACACAATTCGAGATATCATATATTTCTTTTACTGTCCTGGGCATTCGAAACCATTCCGAGACAAATGGCAGACGTGAGAACCATTGAAGCAAGGTAGGGAATAAATATGTAGCACCCCCCAGACCATTCAAAACAGAGTGGGCGGGGTGGAATTTTATGCTTTTTCTCATGACCCATACCTTTTATAGTCTTACTGAAAATTCGGTTAGGCTCGATGTTTCTATTGAAAACTTTAATGAGCCTTTCTGGAGGTTATGGCCACTTTTTAGGGACATTTAACATGCCCAGCTCTATTCGGAAATGAAACATTTCTGGTAAAAGAGATATTTCAGAAATTTCATTGACTTGTTCCATTAATCTGAGTGTTATTCGGGTGTTAGCAGTAGTAGATGAAATTCTTGACTAATAGAAAATGGCATGCTTTTTGAATGAAAATAGATCTTGCTCACTCTAAGTTGTTGATGAAAATCATTAATGTTAATTTTCTATATAAATTGAAACTTAAATTAAGGCCAGATTGAACCTAGATTCAGATTTAAAAACTGTTTGAAATTATATTGTAATCAATTTCATGAGATTTCCTTAAAAATTACATTAAAATCTAAAATTCTTTTGTTATTTAACATGGCCAGCTTCCTTATTCGGAAATGATTTCTGGTAAAAGATATTTTAGAAATTTCATTGACTTGTTCATTAATTCTGGTGTCCGTGGAGTGTTATCAGGATGCCAGCAGTACAGCCAGCATGAAATTTTGATTAATAGAAAATGATGTTTTTATATTCTTATGTTTATAGTAAAGTTCAGTCTATGTTATATGTTCACTTTTAAATTGTTAATGAAAATCATTAATGTCAAAATTTATATATGTTGGAAAGTTTAAAAATAAGGTAATATTGAATCTAGATTCAGAGTTTGAACTATTTAAATTATTATTCTAATTATTTTGTTGAAATAACCATAAATTTCTGTGATTATAATGTGATAATTCATCGGCTTTTACTGGTTATATATATATATATATATATATATATATATATATATAATAAAACACACATTATATTTTTGTAACTGATCCTGAAATTAAAATATTCAATAAATAACTTTCAGATTTAATGAGTGAGTGCAGATTGAAAAACAGACAAAAACATTCTGTAAATATCAGATAGTTTAAAAAAACGAGAATATTGCCTTTAAAAGGTTGTTATACGATTGTTGTGCTGAATATCTATGTATTTCTAGGAAACAATTCATTTACTAAAAGTACATTTTCATAAATTACTAAACATTAATCTTATCTCAATGACAGTAATAAGTTTTTTTTATCTAAATATACAGAGTAGTTATTAAGTAAAGAAAATAAGTTTTCATTGGCAAATCTTGCAAAAGTAGACAATCCTAAATGTAAATATTTTGCTTAAACATGAAAGATGTTAGAATTATGTGTATTAAATTTAAAATGCATTTAAGTGCTTTTATGGATTTAAAATTTTCTGGATTTTTTAACGCCTAGTATTTTTTATGTAAGTAGAAAAAAAATATATTTGCTGGAAACAATCACTCAGACTACACTAGCTGCATAAAATAATACCTATTTAAAAC
>BPLR01020954.1:0-46258 GCA_021605095.1 Caerostris extrusa
ATTTGTTGCTTTAATTTTTTTTGTTGATTCACTTTGATTGAGTATTTTATCTTTTCAATTAGCTTTGTTAAATTCTAAATGAGGCAGAGCATGCGCAATACGCTGATTCATGCAAAATGAGGTTAGTAGAACACCAGTTCAGTGTATCATAATAAAATGAGTTTGTAAAAGAAGTTTGTAGACATAATAAAATAAATATATCATAATAAAATAAATCATCAACAAAATGCAATCACCCGAATCAAATGTATCACTAAAACTTCGACACAATAATTTACGTTGAAAATATTCATGATTTTCCAACTGTGCTGTCCTTTTTTTCCCCCAAAAGAAATTAATCATATAAAACAATAATAAAAAAAACTGCAATATAGAAAATAAGTATTATATATTACAAAAAAAAAAATGTATTATTTTTATAATAATTTACAAATTATATTTCGATTTTTAACATATACGTTATTTTAATTTTTTAATTTTTTAATTGAATGCACTGAGCTAATTTGGCAACATTTTATATTTGCCTACAAATAATCATTTTTTTTTTTTTTTTTTTTTTGCGTGGCAGGCATAACATAATAATAGCATATTTTTAAATTCCTACTATTAGTTGACACATTCACTATATATATATATCTTGTACAAATTTTCAATCATTAATAAAATACTTTTCATTCATCCACTCGTGTTCAAATACATTTTTTTAAACTTGTAGTGGATGGCACTTGATGTTAACACATTTTTTTCAAGTATTAATTCATTAAAAAAATTTAATTAATTAATTTCCTCATTTCTGTATGAGAGGTGATATATTGATATGGCTAAGGATGTATGCTTAAATATGCATGAAGAGATGCATGCGTATATCTATATTTTTAGTAAGCGTAATTATATATAGTATTCACCCTCAGCTATATGTGCATATATACTCACGTTTATGTACAAATTGATTTAACATACGAGTAAACGTACACGTCTATTTATGTGTGGATACATGCGAATATTTATATATGTTTGTGATTCTATATACATATATGTATGCCAGTGTGTATGTATGCACACATTTACGCGTTTTTTAATATAACTACAAACAACTACGTACATACAACATAACTACGTGCAAACCACATACACGAATACACGTATATACATTCATATAAATGCATGCACAAATACATACACGTATATGCATACATATATATACACGTACCCATGCACATATGCACGTACGTACATATACATGCACACAAACATACACACATACATATACACTCACATACAAGACACTCACACGCACAAACCTATAACCATGCATACAAAAGACAAGCTCAAACTCAAACGCATACATACGCACGTACCCACACTCATACATATGTTCCCACACACATACATACATAAGGATAGATACGAAGGCACATACAAACACCTATACATACATATTTACATATAAATACATATGAATATTTATACACACACACATATGAAAGTGTATATATATAGACATGTACACTACACACGCTAGCACACACACGTGCTCAAGTACATAAACACACACACACCGACATGCTTACTAGAGTAAAAATATACATGCACAAACTTACTCGCATACATATAGACATACATGCATACACACATTCAAATATATATGCATAGATTTACATTATGTATATATACACATTAAGTGTAAACACTCATGTACATACATATGCATGCACATGCACATATTCATTCGCATATATTTACTCGCGGATAAAAGCATGCATACAAATACATTTAAATACATGTATAAGTAAATATGTACTCATAGTTGGCGGCGCACTTATAATCATACTTGTAGGGAAAAAATTACAAATTAACGTATGCATATCATCAAGCATACATCGTTATCCGTGCTAGTTCATCACTTTTAATAGAAGAATACATATTTAAACATATATATGCATATACGTTTTTATCAACAAATATATTATAAATTATTAGTACATAAAAAAATCCTAATTTTAAGGGGATAGGGGGATTTAATTTACAAATAGGTGAATTTGGATTGCCAAACCTGTATAATATTTGATCGGTCATTTTTGATTTTCATAGCTAAGTAGAAAAAAATTAAGATTGATGTGCTGTTTAATGTGCTTTCAAAGTATTTATTTAATTTACTCAAAATATACTAAAGAAATACATACATAAATATATATAATAATATACTTAAAACTATATACACATAAATATATATAATAATATACTTAAAACTATATGCTCATAAATATATATAATAATATACTTAAAACTATATACGCATAAATACACTGAAGTGACAAAAGTCATAGGATACCTCTTAATATCGTGTCGGCCCTCCTTTCGCACGGCGAAGTGCAGCAACTCGACGTGGCATGGACTCAACAAGTCGTTGGAAGTCTTCTGCAGGAATATTGAGCCATGCTGTCTCGATAGACGTCCATAATTGTGAAAGCGTTGATGGTGCAGGATTTTGGGCACGAACAGACCTCTCGATGATGTCCCATAAATGCTCGATGGGATTCATGTCGGGCGATCTAGGTGGCCAGATCACTCGTTGGAATTGTCCAGAACGTTCTTCAAACCAATCGCGAACAGTTGTGGCCCGGTGACATGGCGCATTGTCATCCATAAAAATCCCATCGTTGTTTGGGTACATGAAGTCCATGAATGGCTGCAAGTGATCTCCAAATAGCTGAACATAAGCATTTCCAGTCAATGTTCGGTCCAGTCGCACTAGAGGACCAAGTCCATGCCATGAAAAAACAGCCCACACCATTACGGAGCCACCACCAGCTTGAACAGTGCCTTGCTGACAGTTTGGGTCCATGGCTTCGTGGGGTCTGCGCCACACTCGAACTCTACCATCAGCTCTTACCAACTGAAATCGTGACTCATCGGACCAGGCCACGGTTTCCATTCATCTAGGGACCAACCGATATGCTCACGTGCCCACGAGAGTCGCTGCAAGCGATGTCGTTCTGTCAGTAAAGGCACTCGAGTCGGTCTTCTGCTGGAATAGCCCAAGAAAGCCAAATTTCTCCGCACAGTTCTAACAGATAAGTCCCTTGTACGTCCCATATTGATTTCTGCGGTTATTTGACGCAGTGTTGCTTGTCTGTTAGAATTTACGACTCTTTGCAGACGTCGCCGGTCTCGGTCGTTAAGTGCAGGCGGTCGACCACTGCGCTGTCCATGGTGGGATGTTATGCCTGAAATTTCATACTCTCGGCACACTCTTGACACAGTGGATCTGGAAATGTTGAATTCCCTAACGATTTCCGAAATGGAATAACCCATGCGTCTAGCTCCAACTAATATTCCGCTTTCAAAGTCTGTTAATTCCCGTCGTGCGGTCATCATCACGTCAAAACCTCTTCACATGAATAACTTGAATAGAAATGAAAGCTCTGCGAAAGCACTGCGCATTTATACCGGTTCTACGCGATGCTACTGCCATCTGAAAATTTGCATATTGCTGTCCCATGACTTTTGTCACTTCAGTGTATATATTTATATATATTTTTAACAACTTTTTATTATTCAGATAATTGAAAGTAAAAACTAAAGTAAAAGGAGATTTTCTAAATGCTTTGAAAATTTATTTTAAAATTTCATACAAGACACTATTACAATAAATATAAAAATTCTTAAATAAATATAAAAACCCAAATGCATAAATCCCTTGTAATTGCATGAAACTCTTAGGCTAAATATATTTTTTTAAATATTACCGCATTCCTTTTTTTTTTTCTGTTTACAAAAATATTTTTAACTTGTCAAAGTTAGTTGGGTTTTTTTTTAATAAGTTATTATTTTTTGCTGCCCAAAATGTAAAATAATTTCCACAACTAAATTTCAATCTTTAAAAAAAATATAATATTTTAAATATTTTTGTTTTCTCTTTTGTTTAATTATTTTTAAGAAGCATGTAGTAAAATAAATTAAAATAAAATACCATAAAAATATATATACCACACTTAATAGAGGTTACTATAACTGAAATTTTACCAAACAAATTTAATATTGATAGCTTTTAAAAATATTCACACATTCTAAATATAAAAATTTCTTTCAAATTCAATTTTTTTCTGTTTTAATTTAATTAAACTTTACAGAGGCATGTATAAAGACAGAAATTTCAAAACAAAAAATGACAAACTGCTTCAAACTATTTACAAAACATTTCTTACGTTCCCCTGCGATAACATAAAAAAGAACTACAAGAAAAACATATAAAAAGTATTGTTATCAGCCTACAGTCTGCAACTAGGACGAAATAAAAAAGAAACAAAATATAATTTTTCGCGTAAAATACGCTTTTTTTTTTTCTTTTTATTTCTTTCTTCTTAAAATTACAACCTTTTTTGTGTTTGTTTCTAAATACCAGGCTTTAATAAAAAGAGGAGGAGGTATATAAAAACGACCTCGCATATTTACATAACATCGTTCTGTTAATGATTTTGGTGCTCTTTGAGTAATTCTCAATTCTTCTTTTCCTATGCTACATAAAATATAAAACTAGAAGAAGTAAAAGAAGACCCCGAAAATGCATGAATAAAACCATCTTTTAACAAGGAAAGTTATTAATCTGCAAGACCAGAGATTTTTTTTTTCTTATCTCTTAAAAGATAATGCCAAAAGAAAACCGTGGTGGTAGCCATAATGAGTGGCAAAAAAAAAAAAAAAAAAGGGACTGGCAAGAAAGAGATTTCCATAAAACATGATGATATTAGTTGTAGAAACATGCCACGCAAAAGAGCAAAACAGCAAGAAATTACGCTAATAAGTTTCCTAATGAAATTAAAAATCAAGTTAGGCATGATGTATTATTTGCCAAGTCATATCTGTATTTTCGTAAGAGGGGAATATCTGAATTAATATAAAAAAAATCTCAACGGAACTATTATTACTGAAGACAAAAAAGAACAATTTTCTAAAAGTGTACTTTCTCATCAAATCCATTAAATTGAATTGCTAAGTTATTACTATTATTAATTGCACGTTTTTTTTTTACTCTTTCTGTCTCCAAATAAAGAAAATTCTGTGTGTTTAGCAAAAAAATGACCAAAATGTTTTTGTTTAAATCTAATTATGTATATTTAACTCTTAACTTAAATGCTAAAGATTGCATCATATACAATGTTGTTTCAAATCAATAAATATGTAAGGCAATTCAATTTTTATGATTAAAAGTTAAAGGAAAAAAAGGATAAATTGAAATTGAATAATTTGTGAGTTGTTTTCATAAATGGTGTATTTATGAGTCAAATTTTCATGATCAAATTTTAATGATTTTTAATTAAATCTACTTTCGTCATTAAAAAACTAATTATTAGAAAAGTTGATTTTCTAAATGCTTTGAAAAATTTATTTGAAATTTTCATACAATTAACCATTACAATAAATAAAAAAAATACCGAAATAAATATAAAAACCAAAAAGCATAAAATTCATGTAATTTCATAAAACACTTAGGCTAAATTTATTTTTAAAAATATTACTGCAATGCTTTTTTTACAAAAAATATTAAATTGTAAAAGTTAGCTGGGTTTTTTTTTAATAAAATATTCTGTTTTTGCTGACCAAATGTAAAATAATTTTCCCAACTAAATTTAGTCCCTTTAAAAAATAAAACCTTTTAAAAATTTTTTGTTTCTCTTTAGTTTAATTATTTTAAGAAAATTTAAGTAATATAAATTAAAACAAAAAATCAAAATAACATATAAAATATATATACCACATATATTAGAGGTTATTGTAACTGAATTTTACCAAATTTTTTTTAATATTGATAGATCTTTATTCACATATTCTAATTATGAATATTTTTTTAAAAATTCAAGTTTTTTTTTTTTCAGTTTTAATTTAATTAAATATTACAGAGGCATGTGTATAAAGACAAATTTCAAAACAGAAAAAGACAAACTGCTTTAAACTATTTACAAAGCATTTCTTATGTTCCCCCTGTGGTAAGATAAAAAAAACTACAAGGAAAAAGCATATAAAAAGTAGTGTTATCTGCCTGCAGTCTGCAACTAGAACTAAATAAAAAAAAAAAAAAACATATAATTTTCACGTAAAATACTTTTTTTCTTTTTGTTTTTCTTTCTTCTTAAAATTACAGCCTTTTTTGTGTTTGTTTCTAAATACCAGGCTTTAACAAAAAGGCAGGAGGTATAAAAAAAAGACCACGAATATTTACGCAATGTCGTTCTGTTAATGATTCTGGTGCTTTTTACGTAATTCTCAGTTCTTCCTTTTCTAGGCTACACAAAATATAAAACTAGAAGAAGTAGAAGAAGACCCCAAAAAATTCATAAATAAAACCATCTTTTAACAAGAAAAGTTATTAATCTGCAAAGACCAGAGATTTTTTTTATATCTCTTAAAAGATAATGCCAAAAAAGAAAACCGTGGTGGTGTCCATAATAAATGGCAAAAAAGGACTGGCAAGAAAGGATTTCCATAAAACATGATGATATTTGTTCTAGAAACAGGGCAACACAAAAGAGCAAAACAGCAAGAAATTACGCTAATAAATTTCCGAATGAAATTAAAAATCAAGTTAGGCATGATGTATTATTTGCCAAGTCATAACTGTATTTTCGTAGGAGGGGAATGTGTAAATTAATATAAAAACAATCTCAACGGAACTGTTATTTGTGAAAACGAAAAAGCATTTTTCTGAAAGTGTATTTTCTCATCAAATCCATTAAATGGAATTGCTAATATATTTCTTTTATTAATTACCAGATTCTTTTTACTTTTACTGTCTCCAAATATAGAAAATTCTGTGTGTTTACCAAAAAATGGACCAAAATTTTTTGTTAAATCTATTCATATATAATTAATTCTTAACTTAAATGCTAAAGATTGTAACAATACAATGTTGTTTACAAATCAATATATATATATATGATAATTCAATTTTATGATTGAAAGTGAAAAGGAAAAAAATGATAAATTGAAATTGAATGATTTGTGAGATGTTTTCATAAATAGTGTATTTATGAGTCAAATTTTCATGATTTTTATTTAAAACTACTTTAGACATTAAAAAACTAATTATTAGAAAGGGAGATTTTCCAAATGATTTTAAAATTTATTTGAAATTTTAATGCACATAACATTACAATAAATATAAAAAATACTGAAATACAGGAAAAAACCGAAAAGCATAAAGTTCTCATAATTTCATAAAATTCTTACTTTAATATATCTTTTAGAATATTACAGCATTGCTTTTTTTTTTTTTTTATCTTGTCAAAGTTAGCTGGGTTTTTTTAATAAGTTATTCTTTTTTGTTGTCCAAAATGTAAAATGATTTTTAAAACTAAATTTAGTCCCTTTAAAAAAAAAAAAGAAAAGAAAACCTTTTAAAGTATTTTTTTTTTTTTGTTTCTCTTTAGTTTAATTATTTTTAAGAAAAATTAAGTAAAAAAAATTTAATACAATACCATAAAAATATATATACCACATGTAATAGCAGCGGTCACTATAACTGAATTTTTACTAAAAAATGTAATATTGATAGATCTTTAAAATATTCACTCATACTAAATATGAATATTTTTTTTTTAATATTCAAACTTTTTTGTCGGTTTTAATTTAATTAAATATTACAGAGGGATGTATAAAGACAGAAATTTCAAAACAAAAAAAAATGACAAACTGCTTCAAACTATTTACAAAGCATTTCTTACGTTCCCCTGCGGTAACATAAAAAGCTACAAAGAAAAAGCATATAAAAAGTATTGTTATCAGCCTACAGTACAAAAATAAAAAAGAAACAAAATATAATTTTCACGTAATATACGCTTTTTTTTTTTTTTTCTTTCCTATTTCCTTTCTTCTTAAAATTACAATCTTTTTATGTTTGTTTCTAAATACAAGGCTTTAACAAAAGAGGAGGAGGTATAAAAAAACGACCACGCATATTTACATAATGTCGTTCTGTTAATGATTCTGGTGCTTTTTTACGTAATTTTCAGTTGTTCCTTTTCTAGGCTACACAAAATATAAAACTAGAAGTAGAAGAGCCCAAAAAAATTCATAAATAAAACCATCTTTTAACAAGGAAACTTATTAATCTGCAAGACCAGAGATTTTTTTTTTTTTTTTTTGTCTCTTAAAATATAATGCCAAAAAAGAAAACCCTATTGGTGTCCATAATGAACGGCAAAAAAAAAAAAATTGACTGGCATGAAAAAGGATTTCCATAAAACATGATGATATTAGTTCTAAAAACATTGCACACAAAAGAACAAATCATCAAGAAATTACTCTAATAATTTTCTTAATGAAATTAAAAATCAAGTTAGGCATGATGGATTATTTACCAAGTCATAACTGTATTTTCGTAAGAGTGAAGATCTCTAAATTAATAAAAAAAAAATCTCAACGGAACTAGAATTTGTAAAAACGAAAAAGAACATTTTTCTAAAAATGTACTTTTTCGTCAAATCCATTAAATTGAATTGCTAAGTTATTTCTCTTATTAATTGCACAATTCTTTTCTGTCTCCAAATAAAGAAAAATATGTATGTTTACCAAAAAATGGACCAAAATGTTTTTGCTTAACTCTGATCATGTATAATTAACTCTTAACTTAAATGCTTAAGGTTGTATCAGTACAATGTTGTTTCAAAATGCATGTATAAGATAATTCAGTTTTGATTGAAAGTAAAGGGAAAAAAATAGTTTTTGAATTATTTGTAGGAAGATGTTTTCATAAATAATGTATTTATGATTCAAATTTTTATGATCTTATTGTTTATTTATTTATGTTTCATTTATTGTTTATTAATGGATATAATCAATAATTTATTTCATCAATTTAATATTTTTAATTTTGTAGTTAGAAAAATATTGCATTCAGTATCTATTGTTTGCAATGATAAAATATAATATCAACAATAGTATTTTATCTCTTCTAGAGATCTTATCCAAATTCTTACTTTAATTTTGCAAGTCAAAACCATTTTAAAATAGCATGATTAAAATAAAAATTCCATATGAAAAAATGTAATGATTAATATATAATTGATGTATATTGTGAGATATTAGAAAAGAAACTACGCATAATGAATTTTAATTCACTATACCTGTCGGTAAACAAAAAATGCATAGTTCAGAACTATCATAAAAATAAATAAACACTTGATTTATACATGATACAGATTTAAATGAATTTCAATAAGGTGTATTGGCTGCTTTTGACGTTGTAATGAAGGACAAAAGTGAAAAATAATGAGGGTTGAAACAACATAGAATCAATGAGGTTTTCAAGGAGAGACTGAGGTTCTATCACCCACTCTTGTAGAGGACATTTTCCTCATTGGTTTGGGGAGGGTTATTATGCAATGAGCAATCCCCTCTCCTCTAGAATATTATTAATATTGCTTGAGAATGATGTGTAAGACGTTTTGGGGCCACAATTTGTAACGATCATCGCCAATGGTTACATCTGGAGAGTTCATGCTTTTCACCCTTCTTCCTCCAGCCCAACGAAGGATGTCGTGACTATCACTTGGCATAGACACTGAAGCTTTTTTGGCTCAGCATCCCTCGTCGAATTTTCATTAAAGCACCCTTGATTTAGAAACCAAACGCTCTGTCCACCAGGCAGGTCCCGCCATCTACCTAGGATAACAGTATTTACAATGACACAGCTTAAAATGAATTTCAATAAGGAGTACTGGTTGCTCTTGACTTAATACAATGCGAAATAAAAGTCAACAATAAGCATGGAATCAATGAGGTTTTCAAAGAGAGACTGGGATTCTATCACCCACTCTTGTAGAAGACATTTTGCATATTGTTTTTTTAGAGTAATATGCAAAGAGCAACCCTTCTCCTCTAGAATGTTATTAACAATACTACAATATTGGGAATGTTACGTGAGAAGTTTTGGGACCACAATTTCTAATGATCATCGCCAAGGGAGACATTTTGGGAGTTCTTCCCTTTTCTTCTAGCCCAACGAAGTACGAATGGGCAAGCATAGACATTGAAGCTATTGGTTCAGAGTCCCAAAATCGAGTTTTTCCTTAGGCGCTCTTGATTTAGAAACCAAAATCTATATCCACTAGGCAGATCCTGTTCTCTCCCTAGAATGCCAAAGAACATGTTCGATTTGATTCATATGGGGAATGATTTAATCCATTTCAATCTTGCGATCGGAATGGATTAGATCATTCTATACTAATTCTATGCCAATTCAATCATTCTATGATAAATCTACGACAGTCCGTTTTTTTCTCAAAAACGAAAATAGGCCACTACCTGAGTGTGAAACTTCCTGGCGTTAATGTTGATGAGAAAGAATTCATTCTTGATTGATGAAGAGAACCACAATGGGTCTAGATTTCATCACTGAGCTTTTTTTGATGTAATTCTGAGGATCTAAATGTTAAAGAAACCAGTCCACACCTCTCTTCAGCAACTCCCAATCTTACTTTCGCGTTTAAATATAAGATTATTTCAAATGTTACGTTTTCTATGGATTATAAGCCATCGGTTAGCAAATTGTATATTAAAATTGGACTCGGCTTGAATAAAATTTGATCCATTCTTATTTAACCAAAACGAGTCGCTCTTGTGTTAGCCTTCTACAGGTAACAAAGATTTTATTGGCAACGAAACTCATATCATGGATATTCCAAATCCAATCCATCATTGCAGAGTAGGTTTCGAACAAATCAAGTCAAAATTATTCTGAAATAGCCGTTTGTTTATGGTGCTGCAGTGAAAATTTGTTAGGAGTTAAATACCTGTCATAATTTAGTGTGGTAGCTTAGTTAGTTATCAACGAGTATAACTCTAACTTAATTAAATAATATTAACCTGATTAAAGCTTCTCTTAATCTTTACCTAACACTTCTAGTTTTCAGTAACAAATTCCACAGCTTTACAATGTCACTTTGGGACACTCTAATACATCCACTCCAATGGATTGTATTTGACCATTCTCTAAACAACTAATAAACAAATCTCTAGCCAACAAAAATTGAATCAAATTTGCTCAATGATATTTTAAAAAAATGAAAATCTAGCGTATGATTAACATTATAAAATATTATTAAATGCAAATATTCAATTAAAATAAAAATGTTTGATGGATGAGCATTTTAGAATTGTTCTTAGAAATAAATAAAATTAAACTTTATCAACTTTAATAAAATAGCATACCTGAATCTAATTTTTTTAACAAATTATATAAAAAAATTTTGGAAAAAATAAAAGTAAGGTTTGGAAAATACTTCAAGGTAAAAAAAAAAAATTTAAATTTTTAATTTCAATTTATTTTTTACCAAATTTTTCCAAACTTTCTTTTATAACATGAAACAGTCGTTTCCTAAGGAAAAAAAAAATGATTTATGATAAAAACAATTTGTATACACAGAAAAAAAATCTCACGAAAAAGTGTTAAAAATATTTATTAATTATCGTCTACATTCATAATTACAAATAATTTTTTTAATGAAAATTTTTTTTTATTTTTTATTAATCATTAAAAAAAATATCTGCACAAAATTTTTTATTTTTAGATACTTTTTTATAAACTTGTGCTTCATAAATAATAAGTTTTTTTTTTTTTACTATCTACTAGGATTCAAAAAATAATGATATAGTTTAGAATTGATCCTACCTTGAAACTTTGCAGTAATTAAACAACTTTTTATATTGGTAAAAATTCTCATAATTTTAATGTTAACTGAGCGCATAAAATTTTTATAAGTAATGAAAAAATAATTAATTTTATACTTTCATTTTTTAAATCAGTAAATTGCTTTCTTTTTAGAAAAGTTGTAAGAGGTGTGTAAACTTTTTCATAGTATTGCGTATTTTTTAATTTATATTCTGATAACAGGTATTTTTTTTTAATTGGACGAAAACGCCTTATTCGTAGCAATTCCCAAAAGCATTGACCAGTAGGTTAAAGGATGTGGGTTTTGATTTAATTGCTAGCGTAGGCTAAAAACTTTGCTCTAGAAAGAAAACCTGTTCTTGACTGGGAAAGATAGTTTTATATAAACAATCAGAATACTAACTACTTGTTATTTGCCAATAATAAGTATTAATAAGTAGCAAGCTTAAGACAGTTACTTTTGAAAATGTTTGATCTCCCCATTCAATGCGGCCTAATGGCCAATTGACTAGCGCTCTGGCCTTTGGTAAAATAGGCCCCGATCTAATTAGCCTAAAATGTGTACAAAATGACCGTAGAGCGACAAACCAAACCGATCTCCATGCATGCACACTTCATTGTTTGGTTTGTCGTTTATAGTAATTTGCACACTCTAGGCTAATTAGAACGGGGCACAGTTATCTACAGTTTAGCTTGGATTTCGAACCACTAGCAAACATCCATGCCACCGTGCCGTGAAAGATGTGGTACCAAACGCAAAGACACTAACCAATTAGCCACCAGGCCGCTTCAGAAGACCTAAGAAAAATCAAGTTCTGTATTTAATTATTGGATGCAATCTATCGACAATAATAAAATTGCAAGTTTTATTGTTTTCAAGAGATAGTTGATGTACTGAAGTGTATCCATAAACAGAAAGTTAACTATTAAATAGGTCACTGGGCTATTTATTGAGTATGTTAGTGGTAGATGTAGGCAAGAATTTAAAAATTGTATGCACTTGAAAATGATTAAAATTGCAATTGGATAATCCATAGTTAATATTTATTTCATTAATTTTTCTTCTTCATTGGCGTAACAACCCCTTGGTGGGCCAAGGCCGTCTGCCTACTACTACACACACCACATCACTGTGCCTAGAGCTGAGTTGCCCCTTTATAGTTTGGGAATGATGTGGGTGAGAAGTGTGATTGGGCTTTTTGATGCTTTACTGTCATATGAGACCGGGACCTACGGCTTAAAGTGGATTCCGAATCCCTACAAACATCCAGACATTCCATCCCCCAAACATTCCGAACCCCTACAAACATGACACCGTCGGGACTAGAACTAGAAACCTGTGGCTTCGGGTTTGAGCGAGACAGGAGATTTTTTTACGGGGTATGGTTGTCAACCCTACGCCTAACGCTCTACAGTTATGTTAGACGGGTACCAATAGTTTAAAGTGTATTCCAAACCACTACAAACATCCATGGCACCACTGGGACTAGAATCCGAAATCTGTGGCACCGAGAGCCAGAGCTATAGTTGTTCGCCTATAAGACCCCCTCATTAATATTTTAGCATTTTGAATTCTTAAAAAGAAAACTAGGAATATATATAAAAGAAAATAATTCATCTGAGAAGGTAACTGAAATATTTACACTCTCGTGGTATAATTGAATTTGATTTATATTCAAAATACATTCAATATTTACTAAGGTAAATGAACGGGTGAGGAATTTCTGGGCATCATTTCTCTCCTCTTAGTCAAATGAATACTTCATAAATCATCAATGAAATATTGGAAGAATAAATCTTTTCGGTTAATCAGACTTCAAAATGAGTATTCCAGTAAGATTCAATGTTTGTCAAATTTGAATGTTTGATTGCTTTTCTGTTTATCTAAGCAAATCGAACAGATTCATCATTCTGAGTAAATAATTATCTCAATATACTCGATGAAATATGGAATATGCTAATAATATTTTCGAAGTTATAGTAAATTTGTTTAATATGATTTATTTAAGAGATTTGAAATGTAGAAAGTAATATTAACTAAAATTATACGAATTGTATTTATTTCATTGCCAGTACAATAAATAGTCGTATGAGCAAATTTATTAGCAAGAATCAAACATAATTGATGGTTTTCAGTTTACTTAATAAAAAAGTGCAAATAAATTATCGACATGCATTAATGGTTTGGTATCAGTGACTGTAACATGTCTTTATTCAGTTATTTAACCGAGTAAGAACCTTAGAGAATTATTGGTCTCAAGAACTATCACTGAGAAGATGCAACTTTACTCAAGCACTGGCGGAGATTGCTACATAACACTCATTTAAGGAAAATATGAGGATCACATGAGATACCAGGAAATTCTCTACACAGCCAACCCGAAGACAGGAAATATATTGCTAAATAGCATTTCAGCTTACCATATTAAATGAAATTGGGACCTAAATGGCCGAGTGACTAACACTCCGCACGGTGCCACAAGTTTCAGGTTCGAGTCCCGGTGAGGCCATTTATGCTTGTAGTGGTTTGGAATCCACTTTAAGCTGTAGGTCCTGATATGACTGTTGGGCATATAGGGTTAACAAACCTAGTTCGTAAAAAGTCAGCGTCACGGAACCGAGTCAGACTTCTACCTACGGGTGCTCCATTACAACAGAAGCTACAAAAGCCTTTTCCTCCTTCCATGAGATCACATAGGGTCTTGGGCTTTGGTCTAGATGTTGCTGTCTACCAAGTGGGGTAAGAAACAACAACAACAGCAAATACTGTCCGAGTCGCATAAGTCACAGGAATACATCGTATCATAAGTCACAGGAATATCATAAAGTGTGGTTTCTAGGATGTCGAATCATTTTGGGGGAGGAGTGAGCCTAAAAATGCATGCCAAAAATCAGACTAAGATTATAACAGGATAACAACGCCGAAAGATCGATATTTAACACTGACAGATATTTAACACTTAACCGGAAGACTACCATTAGTGATTTTGAATCACTGTCCGAAACCTATCCAAAAACGCAGTCTCGTAGTCTGTATGCTCTCAGACCTATTTTATGTGTTTCGTGTCCAAAAGTCAATCCTTCTGTCCATTAATAGTGAGCAAAAGTGCATATCAATCGGAGAAATGAACAAAGCAATGTTTTTCTTCTCAGATCATTCCCATTTTATAGTCCATCCTGAAAATATCTATCTAGTGGAAACTAGATTTCTCCCCATGATTATCTAGCATTAACCCGATAAAACATGCTTGGGATGTTTTAGATAGACCGTGTTGCTGGCCGCTTATCTCTCCCACTTCAAATCAATCTGGTGAAAACCAGGAAATAGCTTCCATGACATTGAATTCATCTGGTGGAAACCAGAAAATAGTTTCCACGAGATTGATTTCATTTGGTGGAAACGGGAAACTCGAAACAATCCTACAAGAAAGTGTTAGATTTAGGTGAGATGAGGTGATAATCTGCACCAGTATCTTTATAAATGACTGAACCGATCTCTACATCATTAGAAATGGGTCTGTGGTAGCGATATAGGGATGATATTTTTAGATCTTTTGTAATCACTTATGCCTAAATTCATTGTAATGGATGATAATTGCAGGCCAATTCCAGCTCAACTGGTGGATGACTTTTAACAACGAAATAATTATATGATATTATTGGTAGGTATATTCTCAGGACGTGAATCCGGTAAAACGTCTGTGGCATTCTAAGAAGACTAGTTGCTAGTTGTTTATTACAATAAACACAAATTTAAAAGCTCTACTTAAAAATTTTACAAATTTAAAAGCTCTTCTAGAGAAGTAAGATAGAATGCTCTAGTTTTTCATTAATGCCCTGATATATTCCCCTTCGTCCCACTGATGTTTAGCGTTGTTGTCCGTTAAGGAAAATCAATTATCTTTTAAAATTTAATTTTTTTACACAATTTTTATTCAATTTTTTTTATATGATTTTTTTCGTCCATGTGTGACATTTTGCATAGCTTACTGTTATTGTGTATAATGTATAACTATAAAAATCCTTCCTCATCTACAATATCTATCCTAAACTACAAATGCAACGTAATATATTTATATTTATTTATACTTATAGATTTGTAGATATTTACTTGATTTTAACCACTTCATAACTTTTATAATATTAAATTGTATGTTTGGCACTTTATTCATGAAAATGATGCTATTTCTTAATAATACGTCGCTTTTTTTTAAAGCATACAAAATCCCATATATTTTATACATCAGTAGATCTCGTATTTCACTATATGCAACGACGAGCCCTCCGACAGAGTGAAAAGGGACTGCTTTCCAAGAGGAATTTTAGTCATAGTAATCTTATATATTTACATATCGTATGAGAGAAAAAGACAGAAAACTCTTGGCAGGTAACGTGACTGCTTATACTACATATTTACACACATTTTTATAATTACTATCGAATCTCTTATTTGTTATTGTTGTCTTATTCCACGTGGACAATTGCTGACAACATCCAGCCGTAGTCTAGAACAAGTCCACAAGTCCAAGAATCTTCAAAAACAAGATGCGGATTAATGTTTACTTCATCCCTGTCAAGACCCGCACATTTCAACAGGTGTTCGGGAAAGGATTGCTCTGAGTTACTGTTAGTACACGTCAGAAAGTTTATTTGCCACTTATCAAAAGAGAGGCACTTGATGTGTCCACTTGCAAGCCTACTATTGGTGGTCTGGACGACTATATCAACCTTGATAAGTAAAGGCCACCTCCTGGAACCTCCATATTATACCAGGGAGGCGTTGTAAGAGCTTTTCATAGAAGCTCTTACGACTACTAAGCTGATGGTTTAAAGTTTTTATCTTGAAGCAGATCTCAGAGAAAAGAGCCATTTGATATTGGTACATCAGGGATGCCTTCCTTGGTCAAAAGATCAGCAATTTCATTGCCACAGAGTCCAATGTATGACGGGATCCATTGAAAGTAGATTTTGTGCTGCTGGGAAAGCTGTGTAAGAGTGTTTAGAATTGAAACAGCTGTTTATCGCCAACTTTAGTTCAGTTACCTAAGTTCTGGATGGTACTACTACACTCATATCCATAAATTAAGGATAATGAAGTTCAGGCAAAGAAAGAGACAGAATCAAAACAAATTTGACTTATTTGTAAAGTCTATTTATTAAACAAAAGGTAAAGAGCAAAAAAGATGCTATATGTTTGATATAATTAATAAAAATTGCGATTTTTACTGCCTGGAGCAAATTTCAAAAAGAACCTATTTACAAAAAACAGTATAACATGGTTAGTATGGTGGTTAATATGGAGTATGTCTCCCGGACGATGCAATACAGGCCTTATAACGCCTAGGCATGCTGAGTATCAAATTATCAATCTGATCTTGGGAATATTACACCACTCATCAAGCAATGCCTCCGAAGTTCCGGTTGACAGGTAGGAGGGCGTTGACGGGCTGCAATTCGTCGGCCAAGCATATCCCACACATGCTCTATTGGATTCAAGTCCGGTGAGTATGCTGGCCAATCCATACGGGTAATATCCTCCAATTGAAGGCATTCGTCTACAATGCTTGCACGGTGAGGACGGGCGTTGTCATCCATAAACAGAAATTCAGCACCATGGCGCCCGAAACAAACGTACATGTTGTTCCAGAATGACATCCCGATAGATGTGGCCTGTCATCGTTACACTCTGAATATGCAGGTCAGTTCTGGAATCAAGAATAATTCCTCCCAAACGAGCATCCGGCACCACCATAACGGTGTTCTCTTGGTGGTAACGGGTACCTGGCGCTCTCCATATGAAAGTTCGGCGAGAATCAGACTGCAAACTAAACCTGACTTGTCGGAAAACATCACACAAGACCACTGTTGCGGTGTCCACAATGCATGCTCTCTACTCCAGGTTAATCGCAGGCGACAGTGAGTTGCGGTAAGTGGAACACATCTGACAGGCGTACGAGCATATAGACCAATGTGCCCTAAGTGTCTGTACACACGGTCTGCCTTGAAACTGTCGTACCGGTAGTTGAAGAGAGCTGACGAGACAGGTCTGATGCTGTGCTCCGTCTGTTTCTTTTGGCAGTAACTGCTAAATACCGGTCCTCATTCGGCGTTGTAACTCGGGGGGAGACCTGTGCTGTAACATCTACCACATTACCATCATCTTGGAATCGTTGCCAAAGCCTGGAGATGGCACTCTGGGCGATTCCAAGTTCCTCGGATACTTCCAGCTGGGTACGTCCACATTCCAGTGGTCCGATAATTCTACCACGTAAAAAATCATCCAAATGCTTCCTTGTGCCATAACTATGCGGTTATAACACTGAAAGGCTTTTTAAAGCTCTTGTGAGCAATTTTACTTCTTTGCCACCATTCCTTATATACCCCTCTCTCACACTCTCGTCATTGTGACGTACTCCGCGCCATCTGGTGTTTTCCTGTAATTTGCATAATCTTCTTCAAGATGTGTGTGATAATTCTACAGGTGACATTTTATTTCAGAGTTCAATTTCTGTGTGATTCTGAATTATCCTTAATTTATGGACATGAGTGTATTATCTGATAAGATTCAGTATGTGTGGATGATGTTACAGATTTAATCGCGGTAAATGCACATTAATGACGATTAGCTCAGATTTAAAGACACAGCAGTTGTCCAGATTCCTAACTTTAAATTTGTGTGAGAAATTAGGGAACTTTAATGAAGATGCCACTACCACAATAATTATGTTCATCTTTACTGCCATCAGTATAAAATTGAACAGCTGTTGTTGGAATTTGATTAATGATCTTAAGGGGCAAGTAGTCGAAAAATAATCAGGCAACTCTTGAATTTTGTTAATATGAGTCCCTGAGTTCAGGTTAAAAATGAACTTCTACTCTTTCATTTAAAAACAATAAATTCCCCGGACTCCAACCAGGTCTCTGCAATTATTACAAGTCCGGCTAAATTGATAGTAAATTCCGCAGTTGCTGGTATTGACAAATGATACGTGGAAGTATCGAATCCTAATTAATAGGGGGTGTATTTTGACGCCGTTATTTCTTTCTCCTTAGCGCGCATGCTCATAGGAAACATTATTACAGATACGCATGCGCAATTTCCTATGAGCATGCGAGAGATATGAGTATGGAGAAAAAAATTACGGACGTCCAAAATATGGTATGCAAAAACTCTAATCAATATTCAGAATATCCACTATTTTCTTAAGATTTGAAGATTTTTCTGTTAGCTCTGTAATAAATTGCAGAAATCAAACAAGCCACAACTTTCATAATAGATGAATAGTTGTTTAATGAAGCTACGTTTTTGTAACATTTGAATTTTAGTAAAGCTCGGCTTTTGAAAAAGATCTTGTTCTTCTAGAAATTCACTTCTTAGTCAAAGAAATTACTGAACTCAGTTCTGCATAATATTGATTATGGAAGAGAAATGTTTGATTTAAATGATTTTTAAAATTTGCAGTTATATCTTCTATGATTCAAAAATTCGGACTATAAACAGTTATGATAATTATAATTAATAATTTAATATTTAACTTTACGATCGATCAAAATTTTCTTACTGCTAAATTAAATGATACATCAGACGTCTGCAATATAAAAATTTTGATATAAGACTTTTTCATTAAAAATTACATTTTTCGCATAATTAATAATATGTATTTATTTTAATCTGATATAAATCAATTTCATAATGAGAGGGGTTTTTTTTTTTTCGAAATGGGAATTACTTAGGTAACATTATTCTATTTTCGCTCATTTGAAAGAATAATTTTTCTGTTCGGTCTATTGTTTTTTTAAACTATATGTATATTTGTTTGAAAAATTAGATACAAATCGTTAATATATCATTATCATCGTTAAATATTATTGATATTAATAATACTTAGATCCTAAAGATATAAGCGCATTGATATTTAGTGGCGCCATCTATTTCTAAAATAGTAACTTTATACTTTAAAAAAAAAAGTTAATTTTAAAATGAATTTTTACTTCATTTTTTATTTACAAAATTGTCAAATCAGAAACTATGAATTTGATGTAATATTGTGATACTTCATTTTAATATATGAATTATTACTTTACGAATTGAAGTAAAAGGTTTTTTTAATTTATTAATAAACGGCATTAAATGAATTTTATTGTCAATTATGCCGAGTGGGTGTCATATTACGCTTAAACAAAGCAAGTGCCATGGAAAAAAAAAAACTATTTTAATATTAAGTAAATTTGAAAGCATAATAAAAAATTATGAAATAAAATAGTGGCAACAGTAACATTACAAACTATCAATATACTTTTTAAAACTTAATGCATAATCACATTGTTTTTAATAAACCTTTTTATGTTTGTTATAAATGATAGAGAATTTTTCAAAAGATTTTTTTTTTTAAACGCTTTTCGATAAATATTTTCTAATTTTAAGGTGAGTATATTTATTAATTATTTTCAACTTGTATTTTTTTTAAATAATGAATAAAACATTATTTATTTATTTATTTTGGATTTTTATTATTGAAAAATGGATTTGGCATCTAAAACAATTTTTAAACATTAGCATTAAAAATGTATTTAATAAAATTAAACTATTTCACACTAAATTATTTAGTATCAAAATGTAAAAAAACAGTGACTTTTAAAAAGTGTTTAATATTCTTCACATTTATAATGAGTTTAATGCTGCTTTTGCTGGGAAGTAACTTTCAACAAAATATTCGTTGATTTTCTCTACCAAAGTAATAAAACTGAAATAACTACATATATTTTTAATTTGTGAAAACATTCAAGATGTGATTGTAAAATACTTATCAATAAAAAAATTTTTAGCGCTAAAGTGCGGAATTTTGATATTTTCCGTGTTAAATTTTCAATTTCTTTATTACGACATTCCTGAAATATATCTAACTCACAATAAAACAATAGATACGATAATCAATAAATAATAGATCTGTTTTTTAAAATTTATTTTTAAAGAAAATATTTCAGTACAAAAAGATTTTGTTTATCTATACAATACTACAGAAAAAACAAAACTAGCTTAGCTTTACTAATCTGAGTTATCATCAGATTGTTGTTTTTTTATTTATTCTGTAGTTTTGCGTATTTAGTGTTCTACAAAAATTTGAAAATAATCTTTACTGCATTATTTCATCTTATTCGCTATTAATTAACAAATGTTGTAAAGGAACTAAAACTTCAATATGGCTTCCTTCTAATAAGAGATCTTACAAATACGATACGATGCAAATATTGTTAATTGTATAAAACATTTCAGTATTAATAAAGTTACAGTTGGAATTATAAAAAACAAAATTAATGCATTGAAATTATAAAATATTCTCCTTTTCAGTGGTATTAAAAATTTCCAAGAAGAAAAGACTCCTAACATTATAACTATACTTATTTTTAGTATATATGGCAGTTTTTAAAACATTTAAATTTTTTAAAACGATTTCAACATATGCAAAATATTGTGTTAATCGGGTCTTTTATAAAAATATTTAAATGTGTCCATCCTTTTATCTTAACAACGATCGACGCATCTAAATATTGTTATTCTTAACGTTACGCTTTAAATATGTTATTCTTAACGTTACGCTTTAAATATGTTATTCTTAACTTTACGCTTTAAATATGTTATTCTTAACGTTATTTTTTTTTAAATATGTTATTCTTAACGTTACGCTTTAAAATGTTATTCTTAACGTTACGCTTTAAATATGTTATTCTTAACGTTTTTTAAATATGTTATTCTTAACGTTATGCTTTAAATATGTTATTTTAACGTTATGCTTTAAATATGTTATTCTTAACGTTATGCTTTAAATATGTTATTCTTAACGTTATGCTTTATATACGTTATGGATTAATTTTAATTATCTAGAGCAGGGATGTATAGACTTAGGAATTGAAGAAAATTACCAATTACATTTTTTAATTAAAATGAACAAGGACAGACTTCAGGGAAAATAGTCTTTGGGCCGTTTGTGGCCCATTTTTCGGTATGTACCCAGACTTAAAAAGTCATAGAATAAAATTATTAAAATTAAATAGATACAAAATATTAATTTAAAATATTTTCATGATTTTTGTATGTAGAAAATTTGGTACACATATAAAGAAGTCTGATTCACTATTGTTGCCTACAATGTAAAGAATGAAAAATTTTTATTTAAAACTTCTTTCCGAAATTGTAGTTCTGTCTTTTCTGTAAAGAGGACACTTAATAACAAAGGATGGAAAATATTTAAATTTTTTAACCTTAAATGGAAAATTCAATCAATTTTTTTTCCTCATTTAAAAATACATTTATTTCTCCGTTTCTCTCTAATTAATTTTCATTTTGCATTTGTGCTGTTGAAAAAAATTTTTAATTTAAAAGTTCACTAAATAATAGCTAACTGCTGAGCATCGACATATAACTTTAAAATATCTTATTTAAGGATATTTTGTCAAAGCAGTGACAAATAAAGTTATTTATTTTTAAAATGCGATCTTAAAAATTGAATTGGAGCTATAAAATACTAAAAAAAAAAAATACCTGTTAAAATACAGCAATACATGTCCGTTGAAATTTTTTCGTATTCGTCAGAAAATACGTATAGTTAATCATAATCATTTTAACTTCATCATTTTTCCTGATAGTTGATGAATATAAATTTAATCTATAGTAGCATAACCTTGTATTTAAATGTGTGTTCACAATTTGAGGTAATCTGGTAATCAATTAGTTAGATACTGAACCTGAAATTAATATTGAGTTTGGATATTATTCTTTTCCAGTATCAGATTGTTAGATACTGGAAATTAATAATATCCAGTAATTTTGAATTTGATTTTACAGATAAAATAATTATAAAAATAAACTTTACTCCCATTTAGCAATACCCAAAAAATGATTTTTTTTTAAACTTTTAAAAATAAAGGAGTCATGAATAAAATTCGTTATTAAGGAAAGCAGGTCAAGGTTATGAACAGACCGGGACCATACAATGTTTAATACTTTAGTTCCAACCACTAAACAAACATTTCCTTTTGCATCCTTCCGCCTGGACTTCCGAAAGTTTTTATTTCGGAAAAAGTGTTTCTTTCATTATTTACTTGCTTAACATGAAAAACTAGTAATTAGTATTTCAATATTTAAATTGAGTAATCTGTTGATTTTATTTTTTTAAAAATTCTTTCTATTGGCTCACACTCTCCCTATATCTTGTTCAAATTTTCAATCGTTCATAAAATTCTTTGTATTCATCCACTCAAGTTCAAATAAATTTTTTTGAACTTGTAGTGGATGGCATGATGTTAATACAGTTTTTTCAAATATTAATTCAGTAATTAAATTTAATTAATTAATTTTAGCCTTTTTTTTAGATTTAAGTTGAATGTATCTACCAATAGATGGCGCCAGATAAACTTATAAAAAATTTTCATTCATTTTTAAACGATTTTCTGCAATATAGTAAAAAAGCAGGAATTGACTTTTCAAAAAAAAAATTATATTAGTAGTTTTTTTTGAGTGGATGCTGAAAACTAATGAATGTTGAATAATTTTTTTTTTTTGAATTCGTGAATAATTTTGATTTTTCGATTTTGTGATCCAATTAGAATACATGTTTAATTGTAATATATACGAAAGTGAAAATATAATGCCAATAATGTTTTGATTATTGTAATAGGCCAATAATAAATGAATATATTGCATCTCATTTTCAAAGAATGTCAAACAGCAAAAAAATTCTTGCTTTTATAAAAATGGCTTTAAATATAGTTATCGTTCCTAATTTCTTGTGTTACTAAATTTTGTGGACTAGGATTCTTTTTTCAATTTAGATCATTTTAAAACTTTTAATCTCCTTTTAAATTTTCAATATTAATAATAATAATTTTCAATTATAGTAATTTCTCTAATCCCTAAAATTTTCGGTATAGTTAGCAACAATACTTATTAGCTATATTTACTATTTATATCAATAGCAACAATAAAACATACCTTTAAATAATTATTTTACAAATGTATGATTTAAATTTTTTTTTTTCATATTCATTTTTTTAATGTAGATTAATCATTAAAATAACAAAAGATTTTTTGAGTATGTTAATATTCAAAACATCAATAAAAGTACGTTAATATTTAATTATTACTTAAAACATCAATAAAAAATGTGTTTGTAATAAAGAACTCGGAAAATTATTTATTAATTTTGAAATGATTAAAAAAAAAAATTCTACTCTCTATGAAAACCTTTATGCAATTTTATCAAATTTGCACTTGATCATTCCAGTATTAAATTGATCTTAGGATTAGTAGCTCTTAAGATTTGTTTAATAATAATAATGAGTTTGGATTTGTTTAATAATAATGAGTTTGGATTTGTTTAATAATAATGAGTTTGGATTTGTTTAATAATAATGAGTTTGGATTTGTTTAATAATAATGAGTTTGGATTTGTTTAATAATAATGAGTTTGGATTTGTTTAATAATAATGAGTTTGGGTTTGTTTAATAATAATAATAATGAGTTTGGGTTTGTTTAATAATGAGTTTGGGTTTGTTTAATAATGAGTTTGGGTTTGTTTAATAATGAGTTTGGGTTTGTTTAATAATAATAATAATGAGTTTGGGTTTGTTTAATAATAATAATAATGAGTTTGGGTTTGTTTAATAATAATAATAATGAGTTTGGGTTTGTTTAATAATAATAATAATGAGTTTGGGTTTGTTTAATAATAATAATGAGTTTGGGTTTGTTTAATAATAATAATGAGTTTGGGTTTGTTTAATAATAATAATGAGTTTGGGTTTGTTTAATAATAATAATAATGAGTTTGGGTTTGTTTAATAATAATAATAATGAGTTTGGGTTTGTTTAATAATAATAATAATGAGTTTGGGTTTGTTTAATAATAATAATAATGAGTTTGGGTTTGTTTAATAATAATAATAATGAGTTTGGGTTTGTTTAATAATAATAATAATGAGTTTGGGTTTGTTTAATAATAATAATAATGAGTTTGGGTTTGTTTAATAATAATAATAATGAGTTTGGGTTTGTTTAATAATAATAATAATGAGTTTGGGTTTGTTTAATAATAATAATAATGAGTTTGGGTTTGTTTAATAATAATAATAATGAGTTTGGGTTTGTTTAATAATAATAATAATGAGTTTGGGTTTGTTTAATAATAATAATAATGAGTTTGGATTTGTTTAATAATAATAATAATGAGTTTGGGTTTGTTTAATAATAATAATAATGAGTTTGGATTTGTTTAATAATAATAATAATGAGTTTGGGTTTGTTTAATAATAATAATAATGAGTTTGGGTTTGTTTAATAATAATAATAATGAGTTTGGGTTTGTTTAATAATAATAATAATGAGTTTGGGTTTGTTTAATAATAATAATAATGAGTTTGGGTTTGTTTAATAATAATAATAATGAGTTTGGGTTTGTTTAATAATAATAATAATGAGTTTGGGTTTGTTTAATAATAATAATGAGTTTGGGTTTGTTTTAATAATAATAATGAGTTTGGGTTTGTTTAATAATAATAATAATGAGTTTGGGTTTGTTTTAATAATAATAATGAGTTTGGGTTTGTTTAATAATAATAATAATGAGTTTGGGTGTGTTTAATAATAATAATAATGAGTTTGGGTGTGTTTAATAATAATAATAATGAGTTTGGGTGTGTTTAATAATAATAATAATGAGTTTGGATTATTTTATTTTTCTAGAATATTTCTTAAACTATTGCTGTGAATATGTGGAGAACAAACGTAATCTTCATTCTCCTTTTGGTCATTTCTTTCATTTTCTATACAGGTAAGTTTTTAAACTAAATCGGTAATAAATAACTGAAATACGTGTTTTTTTAAGTATTTATTGAAATAATATTCTTTAATATTTTAAATAAATATTAAATCGATGATAAAACAATGAAGTTAAATATGTGTTTTTCCTTGCAGAACAAACACAACAGAGATCTTCTAGATCACACTCTATTCACAAGTAAGTTTACTTTGATTAAGTTTTTACTTTCAGTTTTGTTAAAAGATGGAAATAATTCACATTTTGAAATAAATTATTTTAAATTCAATATTATATTTTAGAAATATTTTTATTAAACTTTCTTTAGAAAATTTTATTTAAAATATGTTAAGTTTTTGTTAATATTCATCAATTAGTAGTTTTTAATATTTTTAAGAGCATATGTTGTGTTAAATTTTAAACATGCTCGTAAAATACTTTATAATTATCTGAACACTTTAAATATATACTCCCAAGAAGCTTGTCTACCCCATTCCTATTTTTCAATAATATATAATTTCACCTCCACTCTTGGAAATATAACTTCATTTCTATACCTTATTCATGATCATATTGGGTAATTGTTTTTATAAAAAAAATTTCATTGGGAAAAATTAAAGCCATGAAATACTCAACGCATAAGGAGATGGAGATTAGAAACTTCTCTCGTTAATTATTTATAAGCAAAATGTATGCATATACTTAGCATAAAGTTTATAGACCAGTGGTTTAAGCGTGTTCTTTTTCAACATCTCAGTAAAAGAGAACATTTTTCGTGGACCCAAAAGGGCATTTTGGTAAAAAGCAAATTTGAGACCATGTGTTCTTATGCGACTCAGAATTCAATACCTACATAAGTAGTTCTGTCGACTAGTCTTAATTTGGGTTGAGTCTGGAATCCGCTGTTGTCCATCCATCTGAAGAAAAATCGATCACTTAGCATGGGTGGGCGTATGCCGAAGCGCATATAAGCATACTGTAATCGCCTAGTGCTATAGGAATACGATCATTGAATCTTATGAGGCTTTCTGCCGAACCTTATTATATACTTTAGATCACGCCGAGTTGAATTTGTCAACCATTTTCTGAAGAAAGTTGGTATACTCTGTGTAGTTTGATTTTTGAAATAACTAGATCTAACCGGCCTGGTCGCCAAATGGCTAATTTGCTCTGGCTTTTGGTAGCGCCGGCTTCAGATTAGAATCCTGGTTATGGCATGGATGTTTGTTAGTGGTTCGGAATCCACTTTAAATTATGGTCCCGGTCTGTTTAGCCCAAGTGTGCACAAAATGGCCGTAGAGCGACAAACCTAACGAAATTTATACATATTTGGTATCTATACAAAATTTATACATATATCTGAAGAAAAAAAAAAAAAGGTCCATGTACTATCCAGACATTAAGGTTATTTTTATTACAATAAATCAATTATTTGAATTATTGCGAGCTTTGCGAACTTAACTTTGGAGTCCAATATATGTTTATTAATAAAGTAACATTTTAAATTTAAGCGGTCGAATAGTAAGTTTGAATTTAATCTCAATTAAAAAACAGTTTTAAAATTTGTTACAGAAGAAGAGGTTTTATGTATTCCGATTCTTAAATGAACATATCGTTTAGTACTAAAGATAGAATTTATATCATTTGTATTTTTATTTTTCTATGATATGAACTCGAAAGTGATATGTTTATTGATATCATTGTCAGTAGTTGCTTATCTGTTATTACGTGCGAATATCATTTGAATTCTTGCATCATAAAAATATTAGGAAATTGCTTGGGTAGTAGGAAACATTTTTCCCTTCCATTTGATTAAAAAAAAATGTGTCGGTTCACAAAGTTTTAGCTGATATGCACATATATATTTCCTCATAACTTAAATTTGTTTACGAGACTAACTTTTTTTAACGTTAATATTTTTAATATTATATTTAAGGGATTTTGTTTAGAATAATATTTATTTATTCGTTATTCTTTATTAAACATTTTTAGTGGAAAAAATAGTATTTCACCAAATGGTCAAATTGTTTGCACACTTGCATATTCTTATGACGTGAACAATGTAATTGCTTTTCTTGAATTTTAGTAAACTACTTTGGGTATATAATTGTCCTCTAAACTTTAATTTTTTTAAATATTTATATAGAAGTATGTGAGGTTTAATTAAAAATATTAATAATATATATTTTTTTAATAATAATTATTGTTAAGTAGAAAAATACTAAAATAATAATTTTTCTAATTATCAATTCATCAGTAAGTAATTTTAATGTCATAGAATGAAAAGCACTCTGCACAAGTGAGATTAAAAAATTAATATTTAAATGAATATAAAAAAAAGGAAATCCTTTTTTTTGTTATAATCAAATATTTCAATTCTAATACAAATCTCATAAAAAAAAAAAATTGCTAATTTTCAGCAAATTTAGAGAATTAAAAAAAATCTTGCGTATCTTTAATTCTGCAATAATGCAGCTAAACGCATCTTTTAATATTACAAGAAAAATTGTAGCGTTTCTCATGAGAATTGCATGTTGCTTTATTTAATTACCATTTAGCTTATAATCATGATTTTAGAATTAAGTTTTATTCAAACATTAGCCTTGTTACAATATTTTTAGATTGACAATAAAATGGAAAAATATCTTTAGAATTTTAACAATTTTTATAGTTAACAAACATTTATTTTATCTGTCTTCTTAACAGTATTTTTTTTTTTTTAAATTATTCAATTCATATACATTTTTCAATTAACAATCTTTTTACTTTTTACATTTAAATTATATATATATATATCGGCACAAGGCAATATCTTTCTTTTAATATATAAATTTAAGCTTACTCGTGATAAAAGTACATTCAATTTTTTTAATTCTAAAATTATGTAGAAAAATATTTTTAAATAATTAATCATCCTCAATTTTTTTATTTAACTCTAAACTCATTATTCGTGTACATAAATTATAATTGTACTGTATAGCATGCTTGAACTTTAATAACAAATTATAAAGTCATTGGAATTTTTAACTTAACGCATAAAAAAAATTGCAAACTTTTATTAGGATACTTTTCATTTTCAAACTCTCAAGCCATTTAAAATATACTGATAATTTTGGAGATAAAAAGAATATTATATATAAAAAGAAAACTAATGATAAAAAAAAAACTTCGAACAATTAAGCTATTAAGAACCATTTTTGCACTCAATTATCGATAAATGAAGTTTAACACCAGTTAAGTTGCCCGGTATTAAATAAAATTAAAAATAAAGCCTACAAAAAGTGGAAAGACAGAACAGCTTAAGAATTATCGGCTACAAAAGTCCAATAATAAAGTAATACTATTTCAATGGGATTAAAAAGAATATCAGGAAAAAAAATTGATAGTAAATGAATGAAATCCAAACATAATAAATTTTCTAAATTATAAAAAAACCTCAATTTATTTGAAACAAAGTTATTTTATCTAAAGTTGGAAACACTGAGTGTGTATGTGAAAAATTTCTTGATATTTCTCATAATTGATATATTGTAGAATTTATACGGACTATCAAATTCTTGAAAATATTTTGCATTTCATTACATAATTTTAATAAAAATTTTAATTCATAGTTATCGAACCATTCTAATATATTATTGTAATATTTTATTTAGGAACCTATTTCAGATAAATACTAATTTAAAAAGTACCATTTTAATTGAACTCCGTTGCTTTAGCAACGCCGTGAATGCATTTCCAATCATTAAAGCTTCTCTCGTCATTATCTATTGAGCAGACACATGCACATTTAGATTAAAAAGGGGTCTGATGGTCGAGTGGCTAGCGCTCTGGCGGTAGGTGCCATAGGTTTCGGATTCGAGTCCCGGTCATGCCATGGATGCTTAGAGTGGTTCGGAATCCCTTTTAAACCGTATGTTCCAGTCTAATATGATCGTAGAGCGTTGTAGGTGTAATGTTACTCGTGTCCGTAGTATGTCTTCAAGCTACAAAGTGCCCCTGAGTAGTGTTAAATGAGTAACAGCGGTGCAGCAATTGCGTTTGGCATAAAAGATTGTCTCTGTATTGCCAGCTACATTAGAACAACATTTAGAGTAAATTTATTTACATTTAGGAGTGCTTTTTTTCTTGTTTAATTTAAAAATCAAAGAACTTTGCAGTATCACATTGCTTGGTTTTTATGCCCATTATACTTTGTAAGAACTTGAAATTATTGGCGAAAAAGGATAATAAAATACTATTTTTCAAGGGTAAACATCTTTCTAACTAAACCTACAAGTAAAAATGGATACAATTTGTTTGTCTATTTTGGGTAGAATCTGTTGCTGAAATTGCACTGTCAAAAGTGGTAAAATACTACATGTTTACAATACTACACGTGACTACAAAAGATCGGTCAATTCCATTTTGGGCCTCAAACGCGTCAAATCTCGATTGGTACCGAAAACACTGAATGCGCCAGCTCACCTGCATTGATTCTTCGTGATTTTCTCGTCAAAAATTAAACCCATATCGTTCCACAACCACGGTATTCACACCGTGCGACTTCTGGCTATTCCCTAAACTCAAAAGACCACTCCGGGGACGCTGTTTTGAGTCGATCGAAAAGATTCAACGTGAATCGCTGCGCGCTTTGAAGGTCATCCTGCCTACGACTTTTTAGCATGCATTGAGGTTTGTAAAAAAGTTGGCATAAATTCATTGTGTCGGAGGGGATTACTTTGAAGGCGATGAAATAAATTTGGAAGAATAAATAGTTTTTGAAAAAAAAATGGTCTTGCTTTTGGGCACAATAGTATTCAAGAAAGGAACTAATTCGTTGCTCTTCAAATATTATTTGCTACAGCTCTGTGGTTTATTTCTTTTTCTGTTTAACTGCAATTCATAATCACAATAGGTCATAAAGGGTTGAATAAGAAAAGGTAAATAGATGCTTAGCAGCTGTCTAATCTTTTAATGTTATTTGTGATCATATTTATTTATGTATAATGAAAAATATAACTTTTCTCACACGAACAGTCTATTTAACACTAATTCAAACTTAAAACTTAAGTTTCTCTTTCCGACGCCCCAAAACCGGAAGTTCATCACTTCGTTTCAATTCAATTCGATGCGATAGCAACGCTTTGTTTACCAATACCGAGAAGTATGATTGAGTTATAATAAACACCTACTAAAATTGAATTTTTGTTCAAGATAACAAAAGCCACCTCTACATTTACTGCGCTATCGCATTTTCTTTTTGCTAGCATTTTTAGCGTGATATCGAAAAACAAACATCTTTACGAAAGAGCCTTCAGTTGTCTTTCGGAAATCCCTTGACACATGACTAAAAGCGACACTATCTGGAGCGGAAATTTTGTTTCCCAGAGAGCTGGCATGCTTTGAATTTTCAACCATGCTGAAATAAACTGATTTGTAGAGTGCTCGCAGCTCACGCATTCAAATGAGGACTGTGTAAATAAGTAATCCGTGATACAGAAACTCTCAGTTTAATGTAACACAAAACGTTCAAAATATTTTATAGTGAAATGCTATACGTTTTTAAAATATGTATATGATCTGAACATAAGCATTTATAAACCCAGAAATAATATTCAAAGTTGGAAATAACAAAACATCTTTAAACTCTGACAATAAAAAAAAAAAACCTCGGAAATTCAATTAATAAGCTAAGAATAATCTTAACAATCGTAAGAATAATCTTAACAATCGTAAGAATAATCTTAACAATCGTAAGAATAATCTTAACAATCGTAAGAATAATCTTAACAATCGTAAGAATAATCTTAACAATCGTAAAAGAATAATCTTAACAATCGTAAGAATAATCTTAACAATCGTAAGAATAATTAAGAATAATCTTAACAATCGTAAGAATAATCTTAACAAACGTGTAACAATAACATTAAAGTGTAACATAAGAATAATATTAACAAACCATTTCGCCTAAAAGACTCAATATATTATTTATAAATCGAGTACTCTTAGATTAGATTTTAAATCAAAGCTAACATTTTCAAATGGTTTTAAGCTCATTTAGTAATTTATTAAACTCAAATTTTATCTAATTTATTCATATAAAAATTTTTTTATTATTACTTTAATTTATCAAGATTTGAATTCTCTATTAATGAATCTTTCCTTAGACTAGTTTTCGATTTTTATGTTCATAGAAAAATAAAATTGGTAAATTATTTTCAAATATTTATAAAAGGAAAGATATTCAAATTTAGTTAAATTAAAACTATTTATTTTTAACGAAACGAATTTTAAAATTGCAATATTATACCATTTTTTTTTAATTAAACAATAAAAGTTTCTACAATTAACAAAGTTCAAAAATTTTTCAATTGATTCCGAAAATAGGAAAAAGTAAATTTATTTTTTCATTCTTTGGCACAAAAAGATGTAAAAATAAAAATTCATTTTTATCTACGTAAAAATCCTGTATCAGATTAGATTCGGATGATGATAGAATAGCATTGTTTTCAGTTAGTGAACAAAAAACGCCTAGTATATCTAAAAACGAAACAAATAATGCTGAATCAAATGAAAAAGTGAAGTGCTAAAAGATAACTGAAGCTATAATGACCGTCACGCTTAGAGAACCTTCGTAACCGCGTGGGGGTATAGCTCAGTGGCAAGAGCATTCGACTGCAGATCGAGAGGTCCCCGGTTCAAACCCGGGTGCCCCCTAAAATTTTTATTTTCTACTATGAGTATTACACAAAATAATATCATAAGACACTTCACCTTCAAATTAATAAATGGATATCCACTCAATTTTATATTTGAATATTTATTATTTTTTCATGATTTATCATTTATTATTAAACTTCAATACTATTTTCGATTAAAACTATATTTAAAATTATCTACTGTATCAATTAACGTTTTAATTAACAGCATTGGATTTTCGTTTAATAAAAAAATGGATAAAATAAAATAGCGTTTGAAGAATATCGCCAGAAATGATCATAAAATCGAAGAATTTTTTCTAAATAAGTAATCCAATTGTAATCTTGAAATTATTAAATTACTTGTAAAAGAAAAAAGCCACCTATGTATATTACATATAAATTTTGTGGGTGGGTGAGGATGGTATGTTCCTATCTATGCAATGTCTTAATTTACATCCAAATTTCACCACAATTGTCAAGGATACTTTTAATATAAGCCTAGGTCAACTGAAAAAACGAAATTGTATCGATATTCGTTAAGAAATTTCACAATTAAGGTTTACGTAAATTTGACGATTTTCATGATTGCCATTATTTTTATTTTATTCTACAGTTCATAAGCAAACTGACGTAACATAAATAAATAAAAAATATTAATAGGTGAATTGCAGTTATTTAAAATTTTATTTAATAAATAAGAAAAATTCGTATTTCCATTTTATCATAAATTTCCCTGTTTAATCCTAGATTTGTGTACCCAAAAGAAGTCAAAGTCGCCAATGTTGTATTCAGAAATCTGAAAATTTATTTAGGTTACCATAGATCAATTCAAAAATTTCTACTGTGGATGTTCGAAATTTGATGGCCATAAGGATGAATTTAGGAGGAGGGAGATATAGTATGAGAACGAAAGGAAAGTATTTATAGGGTTGTTCGTTTAGGTCGTAGAAAGTATTTTGTTCGTTGAACCTCACATTGGTTTTTATTGTTAATTTTGCAATGCCGCCTTAGAAAAGAACCAAATCAGAATCCGTGAGCTTGAACGAGAAAAAAAAATGTTTGTTTCATAATTTGTTTAGCATTATTGTTTGAATTAAGTCTGAATTTAGTTAATTATATTTTTTAGAATTTAATTAAAATTTTTAAGTTTAACACTTTATATGTATAAACGTATTTCACGTGTGAAATTTGACATAACTTATTGACAATCATTCTGTATTCGAATGATTTGTGCTTAAAGACATGAACACTGAACATTCATTTTTAGTATCCATTAAATGCTCTTCTCGGAATTTAATAAAAATCTTCTATTCTTATCGAATGAAACATTTGCCATAAATTTTTAGAACATGTGAAAATATTCCACTTAAACTAAATTGTTTAGAAGCATCTCCTTTTTTTATACACGTAAAAATGCGAGAGAGAAAAAGGCGAGCCTTTAATTTATAGTCGATATCGATGCATTAAGTGCAGCTGATAAAATAAGAACTTCCCACGTGAAAGGCAAACTTAATTAAATTACCTCGCACTGGTAGTTTATGTAAACACAAGACTAGCGTGAGCGATAAGTTAAATACCGTCCGATTTTTAAACATTTGGTTTCGTAGTGAGCGAAAAAAAAATAATAAATATATAGTTCCCTTTTTTATCTGCAAAGGTGAGAAAAGTCTGGAAAACTTTCCCGCCTGCATTTGCTTCGAACGTTCTTTTTTATTATCCTTCCCAGCTGTCTTCGAAATCGTTTGTTTGTCCAACAGTTATCGGAAATGAAGTCTCCAAAGCGAATCGTTTGTTATTGATTTTTAGTTGATAATGGAATATTTTCCATCATTAAATAAAGTGTGTTGGTTTATGATTTTTACTTTTTGTTCATATTTTCACATGGAAAAAAAAATGTATATTTTTAAGAAAAAGCATTTTGAATGGAGCATTTCTCTAAAAATGTATATTTTTTTTTTCAAGATAGAAAATTTATAATGTGTGCTATGGAGGAAAAAGTTTAAACTACGTTTCAGCCTTTTTTTTTTTTTTTATCATTTATGAATTGATTTCATAAATATGAATTTAATCCTTACTGTTTATAGCTAGGCCATGCAAAGATTTCAGTTTGAAAATGAAAGCATTTATCAAACAGATTTTGTGATAATGGTTTTTGAGAAATGATTTTTTTTTTTTCCTATTATAGATATTTTCAAAAGTTTTCTTGCTTGTGGATTTCGAATTCAGTATTTGAATATTTTATCAACTAGAAGTTTTGCAAGTGATGCATTTGTATATACAAAAAAAAAAAAAAAAATTTTAAATGAAGTTTAAAAATAAATAGTCATAAAATATTTATTCTTATATATTTCACTAATAATTCTTGATTGCACCGTTTTTTAATGAAATTTTTTTATCTATTAACAATTTTATTCATGATTGATGTTTAGATTTACAAAGAATTATAATATTGAAAAGATAATGATGTATCGTCAGTAATTATCATTATTATATATATATATATATATATATATATATATATATATATATATATATATATATATATATATATATATATATATATATATATATTATAATGATTTTCAGTATGCAATAACCCGTAAAAAGTAGTGCTAAAAAATCATATAGCTTATTTTTATCCTTACAATAGTTATATAGTTACTTCTATTTTGAATAGTTGTTTCATATTTGCATCCTTAAAATAGTTGTTTCATATTTTTTTGAAAAAACTAGCAATAAGTCAAATTTAATTATTCCTGAACATTTTTCTTTTTAACTTTTGTGAATTGAATTTTTAAATTTGATATTTTTACTCAACGAAACTTGCCAAAAATAAAACATTTGTTAATCTATATGTCGTGACACCAAAAATCGTATAATGTTGTTCAGATGATAAATTATAAAATATTTGCTACAATCTTTTATAATATTTGAATATTTACTTGTCTTATCAAAAGATCGAAACACATTATGTATTTTATCCTTTCTTTTAATCCTGACAGTTTATTTTTAAATACTAAAAAAATGAATAGCTATATTGTTAATTAGCTATATTAGTGAAATGCGATGAATAGCTATAGTATTGTTAATTAGCTGTATATTAGTGAAATGCGATGAATAAATAGTATTGTTAATTAGCTGTATATTAGTAAAATGCGATGAATAGCTATATTATTGTTAATTAGCTGTATATTAGTGAAATGCGATGGATATCTATAGTATTGTTAATTAGCTGTATATTAGTGAAATGCGATGATAGCTATAGTATTGTTAATTAGCTGTATATTAGTGAAATGCGATGGATAGCTATAATACGTTAATTAGCTCTATATTAGTGAAATGCGATGGATAGCTACAGTATTGTTAATTAGCTGTATATTAGTGAAATGCGATGGATAGCTGCCATAGTATTGTTAATTAGCTGTATATTAGTGAAATGCGATGGATAGCTATAGCATTGTTAATTAGCTGTATATTAGTAAAATGCGATGAATAGCTATAGCATTGTTAATTAGCTGTATATATTAGTAAAATGCGATGAATAGCTATAGCATTGTTAATTAGCTGTATATTAGTAAAATGCGACGAATAGCTATAGTATTTTTAATTAGCTGTATATTAGTAAAATGTAATGAATAGCTATAGCATTGTTAATTAGCTGTATATTAATAAAATGCGATGAATAACTATAGTATTGTTAATATTTAACAAGCGAAGTATATTTCTAAAATTAGCCTTTCAACATATTTATCATATTCTTCATTTACAGGCGCAGTTGCAATGTACGAGGTGAAGAATGCTTCAAGGACATTGAATGCTGCACGGGAGAATGTGTTTGTTCAAAGAATGCTTGCAAATGTGGCAATCGGCCCAAAGTGAAAGTGTCCAAACTGATGCAACCACAAAGCATGGCCCAGCGTTTGATCTGCCGCTATAGATAATGTTTTACTCATACCTGTATTTAGATTGCCATTTCTCTTATACTGTTTTTGTGTATAAAATACTCTGCAGATGTATTTTTATTTTATTTTTTTGCGAAAAGCATAATAATTGTAAAAAAAAAATAATAAAGATTTATTTTAAAGCCCTACTGGTTTATGTGTATTTTAAAACATTCTTAGATCTCTATTAATTAAAACTGAAAATATTTATATAGAGAAAGAAAAATATTAAGAATATTGAAGTTGCGATAAGTATAATCTACATAGAAATTATAGTTTATTGATACCTAGTTTTTTTTTATTGTTTGCTTTAAACTATTAATTATGTGTGACCAATCCTGAAAGACATTTAATTTAATGAATGAAAAGGAGTGGTAAATCATTCGAAACTTTAAGAACTCATTAAAATGATAATTTATGCAAATAATTAAATGAGAATTTATTTAAATAAGCATCCGATCAATGATTATGATTAAATCTAAAGTAAAACTGCATATAAAACACTCAAAATATTATTACTATGTATATATTAATAAATACTTGATCCGATTGAAGTCGCATACTTTTTTATGCTATACAAATACAATAATTGACTTGTAATATTAAAATACATTGAAAATAATAATTCAGATGAAAACACACAAATTAAAAAGCAAATAAAAAATTTCAAAATTATTTAAAATGTTTCTAAACACTTATCAATATTACAACTTTGTTTTTAACGAAAAATCCTTGATCTTCCTTGTTAGACGGAATATCATCAGAAGATTAATTCATTCAAAAATACAGTTTAGATCGTCGGAGAAATTCAGACATTCAAATATTAGCATTAATTTTTAAAGTTACTTTAAGAGTAATGATATGATCCTTCAACTTGGGCAAATTATATGACTAGAAAATGAGATTTCATTCTATCCAAATGTTTAGTTAAAGGGACTTAATGAGTTTAAAATTTCTGGTTTTTAAATTTTAAACTCATAGCAGAATATAACAAACTTATTTTGTGGAGTTTTTTTTTCTAATTTTCAATTAAAAATAAACAACGTTATTAATTTTTTAAAAAAAATTAAGTATTCAAGCATACCAGTAATATAACATTAAATTTTCTAAATGTGTAATTTTTGTGTATTGGTTTTCAAATATAAAAAATATATACTTCTCTTAAAGTTTTGGTTTTAATGATTTTTTTTTTTAAATTCCAGCAGGAAAAAAAAAAGTGTTCCAAGCAGAATTGATGCTTCATGAGAGAACTTTCATGAGTAAAATGTTCATCCTACATCAATATCTATAGCAAATTATAAAAATTATTCTTCCAGCTTAAAACATTGTAGATCAATATTGATTAGTTTCTTATTTTCATTATGAACTTTCTTATGCTGCCTTACTTTTTAAAATCCCAGAATACCTCTTCGGAGACCTTTATAAAAACAATTTTTTACGAATTCATTTTTTGTGCAAGATTTGCCCCTCTTAGCTGTCTCTTGACAAACAATAAAGCTTTCAAATTCATCATTGTTGAAAGATTGCACAATATAATTAAATATAGAACTTGATTTTTCTTGATTCTTCTGAAGTTTTTCTACTTTCTTCGCATCGAAGGTGGGATATTTACTACCACATGATGCGTGTTTAGCTATAAAGTGACTTTCCAAAGATGATTTCTTGTTATGCGCCAATTTTTCTTGACAAATAAGACAGGCTGGAAAGTTATTTGAGTTTTATATGAACGGGAACGATTCGGACCATTCGACTTTAAACTCACGATTTTTCTTCACGATTTTTCAATTCCTTCTATTAGCTCACACTCATATATATAACTTATTCAAATTTTCAAACGTTAATAAAATACTTTTTATTCATCCACTCAACTTCATATACATTTTTTTTTTTTTTTGAACTTGTAGTGGATGACACTCGATGTAAATACAGTTTTTTCAAATATTAATTCAGTAATTAAATTAAATTAATTAATTTCAGTTTTTTTTTTTTTTTTTTAGATTTAAGTTGCATATATCTACCAATAGATGGATCCAGATAAACTTAAAAAAAAAAAATGAATGAAAATTATTTATAAAGGATTTTCTACAATATAGTGAAAAAAGTAGCAATTGACTTTAAAAATTTTTTTATAATACTTGTTTATAACCATGCCAAACAGGTGGCACCTAAAAACATGCTTCGTTTTTACAATAATAAAAACAACAATACAAAATTATAATAACTAATTAAGTTGACGCCGAAAATATTTGTGATATCTGTAGCTGGTTGCAAGATACAAGTAGATTAATGCGTCAATTAAGTATTCACGTTGCTCGCGTGAGATTTTTCGCCACGCGGAGATTCTGAACACACTAACGGACAAGATGTGGCGGGCTTTCTCTCTACCAACTTGTGCGTTAGTCGCGTGTACCTCATCAGCCTCGTATAACCAACCCGCACCTGTGCTACATCAAACTGACGGACCACATGTAGTTGAAATCGATTCGTGGCAGAGCTGCCCCCAAGTGACCTTCACTGTGCTAGAGTATCGTAGGTTTTTATTAAAAAAATTTTAAAATAACAAATCCAAATAAAAACATTTATGAATTCCAAAAATCCACAAGCGGTATCGAAATTAATGATAATTAATTTAATTAATAATATAAATAAATGAATAATATAAATATCTTGAATGAAACCAAAATGGTGCAAAAATTTGTAACTGCAATTAAACATATTTTACAGAATGTGAAACTAAATTATTCTAACGAAGTATTATGCAGAAAAATACATCATAAATAAATAGGCACTTTTATTTACATTAAAAAATTGTTTCAAAAACCTATCATAATATGTAAATAAAGCAGTAATTTATTTTTATTATAATTTAAAATCAAGATGAAGAAAAAGATAAAAGATTTCAAGATTTATTAAATCAAGATTTTTAATCAAGATGAATGGAAAAAAATTACATATCTTAAATCTTGTTAAAAAATTTAAAAGTTTCATTTATGAAAAAATAGAACTGAAAGCAATAAACTAAACTAAAACCAAACAGAAAAATAAATAAATGAACTATGCCTTTAAAGACACCAAAAAAAAAAAAAGTATATTTATGCTTCTGACCATCAGCTAACTAAGAATCATAAAAAAATTAATGAAAAATTAAATGATATAAGAAAAAAATTAGTAAGTTATAAGTGTTAACAAAAGCAATTTACTGCTACACAAATAATTAATAAGATTCATAAGATAGCCATATTATTCTTAATTATACAACACAAAAAAATAGTATTGCTACAAAAAATAATGTAAGTATGAAATATATTTTTTCATAAAATTAATAAAAATATCAAAGTTTACTTCAAATTAAAAGTATTCTTTTTATGAAGAAATAATATCTTTAATTTATGGCTTTAAAAAAAGTATAATGATGATGAATCTTAATTGGATAAGAAATTATTGAAACGTTAGAATTCATTAAATTAAGTTTAATTAAGTAAATTAAGTTAAACCTTAAATTAAATGGGTTTTTTAAATTTCTATTTTAAAAAAAAAAAAAATTGGCTCTAAAGTACAATTATTTTAATTAAAATTTCCTTGGCAATAACTAGAGAATGCTCACTACGAATAACAGCGGGTCGAAAATGGCAAGGAATCTCTTTGAAGAGAGACGGAAAATCGGCTCTTATCTGGAACAGTGCAGCTAGCGCTCTGGTACCAGGGTACCACAGGTTTTGGGTTCAAATCCCAGCGTTGCCAAGAATGCTTGTAGGGTTCGAAAACCTTTAGCTGTAGGTTCCGGTCTCATATGACCATAGAGTGTGGTCATAGCCCAATCAGACTTCTTATCCATATCATTCTCAAACTGTGAACGGGCAACTCATCTCTAGGCACATTGAGTGGTTGAAGAATAGAATAACATTGATGGAGCGATGACACACACACGCGAAAAATAAATAAATAAAATAAAATAAAAAATAAGTGGACTTAATGCCAAGACGGTTTAAAATGGTTTTGGATACTACAGGATGTCCTAATTTACCAAAATATTACAATATTTTACTAATGAGTAGAGATTTTTCTAAGTGTATAAAAACTTTTGTGAGTTAACATTTTGCTGCTTTTTGATTATTGATTATCCATATATATATATATATATATATAGATTACAATGCTCTTAAAATATCCAATTAAAATTTGTTAAGAAAATAATACAGGTGTTATTAAAAAATATCATTCTGAAATAATAATTTTTGTTAATGGATATAACAATATTTAATCGAATTTTGTAAGATGCGTACACATTTGGCAGCCAATATAAATACCTAAAACGCTCAATTTTCATTATCAACTTAAATGAATTTTTTCATTGTAATAATACCTAATTTCATTTGTACTAAGAGATAGTTGTTTTTTTATATTATTGGTGACTTGATGGAGTGCCTTGGACGCGCAGCGACCACACTTCCACTTGGCGAATGGTGAACAGTGACTGGTGGTCGAGCCCTTTTCCAATTGTAAGAAAAATTAAATAAATCAGAGAAGGAATAATAATTTCTAACATCGGAGAACAAAAACATTACAATTAAGACAGAAAGTCAAAGTTACAAAAGAAGAGTAAAAATACAAAGAGAATAAAAAAAAAAAAAAAAAAATCAGCCCATATGCAAAAAATATTAGAAAAATTAAAGGAATAAGCACTGATGATAAATCCAATGACAAAATGTAATAAAAGAAATCGAAAAATCTCCAGAAAGGAGGAAATTATTTGTTAATGTTAAGAGTATAGCGAGGTCTTTTGCGATTTCTGGGTAGAGTGACGTCATAGTCGTATATTTTTAAATAATTTAGAACGGGGTTAGTGGATCGGGAAACGGAGTCATAAAAGTTTTTGCAAGTTTCTCGACGAATGCGTGGAAACTAGGAATATCAAGAGAGTGCCGAATATCATTATTTCTGAAATACCAGGGTGAGTCAGTGATCATACGAATAATTTTATTTTCGAGTCTTTCGAGCACGTTGTTCGAGTTGATGTTTTTTAACGTGAAATATAAATTAGCTGTTAAACATATTGTATATGAAGGCTGTACTTATTATGTCTCTAAAATCAGCAAATATTTTTTTTTTTTCAAATTTATCAAAAGATCGAAAATCTACTATAGTTTTTCTTTACTTTAGTTGCCATATACACATATGTAATAAAATTATTTTCCCTACAACTACAACAACAAAGATTGAGAAAATTCACAATTCATTTTGATAGCTTGTATATGAATATATATTTGCGTAGGAATTTAATTTCTTTTCTTGGACTTAATATTCAAGAAGTTTCACTGTATTAGAAAAAAAAATGCTCAATGTGGATATCAAAATAATCATAATAATTGACCAATTCGTTGATTAATACGACATGTGCAAGAATATATAAAATAATTCGTTATGAGATTTGAGTATATTGTTATTCTTGTTTATATCTTAATGTCCCGAACATTGTCCAGAAATCTATTCTTTCTCATCATTTCATCATTGATTGGAACTTTTATAAATTGGTGATAATTAATATCTATGACAAATAAACAATTTGTATGTTTAATTTTAATATATGTGTATTTTATTAACTGATAGGACAGAAATCTGCCAAATATTTTTCAATGAAACATACATAACTGAAATGAAATGAGGAGATCTCTAGGCGGGTGTTGTTGGAGCCAGTCTTTTCACTTTCCTACTCTGAAAAATCCATCCCTTTCTTATGCTCTAAAGTAGCGTCATCTATCAATTAAATTTATAAACATTCTGAATTATGACTTATAGAAATCTAATTATTGTTTCCTTCATTTTAATTTAAAAGAGGTGTTTTAAAATAGCAATTGTTGTTTAATCTCTTATAGAAATGTGAGAATTTTGTATGTGAGAATTTTTGATGAAATGCTAAAATAATTATAACTTACTAAAATAATTATTTTTGATTATTACATTAGTATAGTACAGTTAGTAAATTGCATTGTGGTCGCAAATCAGAATTCGAATCTGGTCAAAGCATATGCGTTTTGTTCTACGATTTTTCAAAGTGTTTTGAAGTAAATCGACACTATGTATTATTATAGTATTGAAAATGAAAATTCTTTGTTAAGTACTTTTTAATGGGAAATAAATTTTGAATGTTTTAATTAGTGAATTAATACAAATTTAATTTTTATATTCTGATTATTTCTTAGTTATTATCCATGACTTTTATTATCCATTCGTCGGTTATATAAGCTGACAATAAAAATAAAAATAAATGAAAGTATTATACCACACAAAAGGAGATTGATTAATCGTTGACCCACAAAACGGAGAATGCTGTGACGCTTTCAATTGCAGCCTCTGCATCACCGAAGGGAAAATTTTTCAGGGAAAACTCAGGTTCGATAAAAGGGAAAAAAAGTTGCTAACAGGCCGTGTTGAGACTCTCCTATTCGAAGTGCGATTGTGATTGCATGTTTACTTTTGACGGCAGTTTCTGAACTGAGAAAAGTAATTCTAAAATTTATTTAACTAGATAGATACAAATTCATATTAATTTTCAATGCATTCTTCATTTAAGTTAATGTAGGCTTTATAATTGTATTAATTTATCACATAATATGAAATTTATGATACCGCTGTCATTTTTATTTTAAAGAACTTCATAGTAATTTTTAATTTAATGTATTCTAGATATTTAATGATTGGTGCTGTTTATAATTAAATTTTTCTGATGATATGTGTTCAAATATTACGTATGTATATTTATTATATTTTTTTTAGTGGTGTTCGTACGTACAATGAAGAACTTTCCTATTTGGAGAGAAAATTTCTCCTGTTTCTTGGAGAATTGGCTGAAAGGATTTGTGTCAAATATGAAAGTAAAAGAATTTTTTTTTTAAAACAAGAAAAGAAGTAATTTGCATCTTCTATTTTCGGAGAATGTCAGATATTTATATTATTTTTCAAATAAATATGAAACATATTTCTTTCCGAGAAGTTATAACTTTGAAGTATAAAGTAATCAGCGATAAAAGATATTGTCAATGAATGGAATTTTTTAATGTGGAAAATATTTATTGATTTCACTAAACTATCAAATAAAGGTGTATTACTAAATTTTATTACTTTGTAAAATATTTATTTATAATGTGATATTTTTTAATAAGTTTCTTTTATTTCTATTTTATAAAAAGGAAAAAAAAAACTGAATGATTACTGATTTTAATACATTTTTTAATAATATGAAGTTGATAGTAATAAGTAAACATAATGTTTATTAAGTGGTATTAGAAAAGTTCTATATTTTGCTAGGTTAATGATAAATATAACTATTATGACATATGAATATAATTTAAATATTTTAAACCTTTTCAATTAAATCTTAAGTTAAATTTAATATTTTAATAAACACAAAATCATTTTATATTAAATTTTTATTATATACTTGATAAAATTATGCATATTTCTCATTATTGTTTTGATTATATTATTATGTATATAAAAAATGAATAGGTAACTTTTAATTGAATGCATATAATATTGTGTATAAAAAATTAACATGCTGAATTACTTGGATTATATTTATGCAAATTATCTTAGGTCGAGGAATATTTTATGTGAATTCCCATTTAGAGAAATTGATGTTTGATGAACTTAGAAATTTCTGTAGGCCTAATCAAATGGGAGGTTTTTTGCCTGGCATGAAACAGATAGGCAATGTAGCTGCTCTTCCAGGTATAGTTAGTGTAAGTATTCATTTTGTTTACTTTTATGTTTCAAATCATAAAATATATTTTAATGTAAATCAATTTGTTTAAATGCCAAGTAGATATTATTTTATCGCATTTTTTCAGAGGAAAATAGCATTCAAACTGAATGAGATACTAATAAAAAAAATCAAACTGAAATCTTATAGATCTTAAAAAATTATGCGTAATTAAAAAATAATAAGGATTTTTTGAAGATTCTCAATTTTCTTCTTAAAAGCTGGATCACTTGCATTTCAAGTGCTTTATTTTAAAAATTATCTTTTCTATTTGCTTTGATAAACACATATTACTAATAGATTTTATTAATTTGCAGTTTACAATTATTTGTGTTTTTTTAATTTAAACAACTTAATCTCTACCTTAATATAGATTACCAGGGATAAATCAAAGAATTATTCTAAATATATTTATTTTAAATTAAACTATCTGTATTGATTTACTTTTATTTAATCATTATGTAAAATGATTTAAAAACCTGCAAAATAGTTTGAATGCGGAAACAGAATATTAAACTTTTATTCTTATGTATTATGAATGATTATAAATTATTTATACATAATACATTAAATGTGAATTACTAATTTGTATCTGTAAAATTTTTTTTTTATGGAATCCATCTTTCGATTTATTTAAAAATGGATGTATTTCTGTATTTTGTATAATTTTTTCAGCATGCAAATTCAAAATCTGTAATTCTTAGCATATTAATTTTTCCATGGAATTCACCATTCTTTTATATGATGCATTGTTTGCAAATCTTGAATAAATGGTCACCATTATTATTATTTCTGTAATTAAACAAAAAAAATTTTTAATGCCTGGTCATCTAGTGACAAAATCACTTTTCTATATTTTATTTGTCTTTAGAAAATTTCTTATTAAAATAGTAAATTTTTGAAGTTGATGCATTTGTATTCTTTAATATATTTTCCATTTGTAACGAATATTTTATTATATAGGCTTATTTATATTTTGCCATCCTAAATTATTTTATTTATAAATAGCTAATCATAATAATTTTTCCTTTAGCAATTTGCCCTACAATATTTTTGCATTTTCACTAATATTTTTTCCTAATAAAATTTACTTAAAGCCAAAAATGCCTTTATAACTAGCTAAACCCTTGTCATATTTGCTAATCAAATAATAATTGCTTGATTTATGAAAATTTAGGATACATTTTTATATTTGGATACTCTAACAGTATGGCAACAGAATGGAAGTCAAAGAAAATTTCAGAGAATTTTGTTGATTCCAGAAATTAAAAAAATCAGGGAAAATTGCTGATTGCAACATGTCTCATATCAAGCTAAGCACATGATCAACAGTTTTATAGATTGTCACTCATTTTCATGGCAGTCTTATGGGCTCTGCACAGTTTATGATTTATCTCATTTTTAAACATGCCTTTGACTAATGAGCGTGAGTGTTTGCTTTTACGTGTGCCTCATGCTTGTACTCATGCTATTTGCTTAAGCTTCAATTTAGAAAAGTAAGAATTTTATTTATTTTTTCTTAATATTTTATTAAGTATTTATTGTGTATTAAGCTTAAATTCATTTATTAAACATAATTTCACTATCATTTACTCATCTGTGTTTATTGGTATTTGTTTATTATGTATTTAATTACTGTGAAAATTAAGTCTAATGAATTGCAAATGTTATTTATATGTATTTTTGAGTATATTACTCCTAAATTATTTAACCAAGTTTCCTTTAGTGTATGTGTTGATGATTGTATACTTTAATTTGTTATTTGTGCATTTTGAATTACTATAGAAAGTTATTTAATTACTAATTTTGCTCTTAAACTGGGCTTCCATGGTTTCGTAGTCCTTATGGGTTTGTAGGGAAAAAATGCAAAAATTCAATGATGCAATGTGTCCTTGAAACATATTTAGGGAGAATCTGCCATTCTCCATTTCTATGCAATGATTTTCTTAACAATATTAATAAAAAATAGTTTTAATTAAATAATTTATCTGTACTCATTTTAATAAAAGTGGATACCTTATAATAATTTGTAGGATTTTATTGTAATATACTGTTTTAATAGATTTGTTTTGAGATGTTCTTCCTATTTTATTTAAAACAAATTTCATAAAAATATTTTTTTCAGATTAAATAAAAAGTGTTTTAATAACATTTTACATATACAGTAATTATAAATAGGAAGAAAACTATGAAACTGATATAATATGTAGCCATGTTTAGGAAAATTTTTCACAGTTTGTTGCCAGCCTGTATAAATATTAAGCAAAATATTTAAATTATTATTAAATTAATACAATAGTGCAAGTGATCTGATTAAATATTTGCTTTTAAAAGTAAAATATATATGATAAATGCAAATTAAATTAATGGTTAATGGTCAAATTATGTTATGCTAAAG
>BPLR01020955.1:0-26783 GCA_021605095.1 Caerostris extrusa
TATCAATAAAATTAAGCATAAAAATTTCATTTATATATTATTGAGTTTGTTAAAATTATTCTCCAAACCAGTAAAAAGAGAATGTTTAATTGAAATTTTAATTACTTTCTAATCAAAATAGCATAACAAATAAAGAAATCATAAATACTATTAATTACATCAATAATTTAAAATGCTTAACAACTTTTATAATGGAAAAATTATCCATTGAAAGATATTATTTTATTCGTATGATTCAAATTTCAATGCCAAAAGAAAATTATGATTATAATAGTACTAAAATAATAATTCTAAATTTATACTTTATAAATGTAAAACAAATGACTACAGCAATGATGTTATTCATATATTTATATATATAATCATATAAATAAAATTAAGTATAAAAATTTCATTTTATATTATTGAGTTTATTAAAATTACTCTCCGAACCAGTAAAAACAGAAGATTTAATTCAAATTTTAATTACTTTCTAATCAAAATAAATAAGAAACTAAGAAAATATAAATACTATTAATTACAATGATAATTTAATTTGGATAAAACATTTAAAATGAAAAAATTAGCTATTGAAAGATATTATTTAATTTCTTCACTCAAATTTCAAATGACGGGTAATGTATTCTAGTAATGGAGAAGACTACTAAAGAAAAAGTTATTTGTATTGTAATGATGTGTCTGAAAAATTATAATAAAATATGTACAAACACAATAAAACTAATTTAAAAAAGTATTTAACATATTATAATAAGTACAAATGATAAAGAAAATTATGATTATAAAAGTACTAAAAATTATACATTAAATGTAAAAATATAATATTTCTAATATTTAATATGTATAATTTGGGTGATAACAGTAATTATAGAATGAGACAATATATTTCTACAAATTTTGCATAAAAAGAATTATAATAAATCATTGTGCTGTGAAAAGAGAAATGATGTTATTCATATATTTTATATATATAATCATATCAATAAAATTAAGCATAAAAATTTCATCATATATTATTGAGTTTGTTAAAATTATTCTCCAAACAGTAAAAACAAAAGATTTAATTGAAATTTTAATTACTTTCTAATCAAAATAGCATAACAAATAAAAAAATCATAAATACTATTAATTACATCAATAATTTAAAATGCTTAACAAATTTTATAATGGAAAAATTATCCATTGAAAGATATTATTTTGCGTATGATTTAAATTGTATAATTCATACCCTGTAATATGAAAAAAAAGTTCAATTTAGACGGTCACACACATATAATAAAACTAACTTGAAATAGTAATTAATTGAGGTTGTATTTTGAAAAATGACAAAAACTACAATATTACTTAAAATTGTTTGATAATAAAAGATTTACAAATAGTAAAACAAAAAAAAATTACACTGTAAAATAGCATTAAACATTTATTTATATTTGAAATTAGCAAAAGTTTTATACAAAAGGAAAATTTTAGAAATATTATATATTAAAGATTATTAAATAGGAATTTCAACTGCTTTTTTCATCATAATCGGCCATATAAAACAGCAAAGAATAAGCAGCATATCGTCACACAATACTACTTTATGTAATTTTTGTTACAAGCATTTACATTTTGTTCATTCAAGAAACTTCAGAGATATTTGAATAGAAAATTAAGTTAATTATATAAATATTAACTGCAAAATCAATATAAAAATGACAAAAACATATAACCATCGCAAGCATTTAACAAATAAGTTATGATTTGAGAAATTAAAAAAAAAAGATTTCTAGAAGGAAACATTTCAGAAATATTAAAATGTATTAATTAAAAACTTAAAAATTGTTTTTTCATCGTAATCAGCCATGTAAAACATAAAAGAATATGCTGCAAATAAACACAAAGGCAAACAAATCAATTTTATGTAATGAATTAAATGCTAGTCACAAAAAAAAAAAAAGCTGTGGAGATATTTAAATAGAAAGTTAAAGTTAATTTTAAAGTATTTATTTATACAATTAATACCAAAATGACTAGATATAACATATAAACCTTGGCGAGGTTTAAACAAATTAGTTACAGTTTGAAACCAAGAAAAGATTTATACAAAGGCAAAATTTTAGAAATATTATATATTAAAACTCTTTTAATAGGGATTTAAAATTGCTCTTCAACAACAAATCAATACACAGCAAAAGAAAACCATTCTATGTAATGAATTAAATACTAGTCAAGAAATTAAAAAAGCGGACTGAAATATTTATAAATAGAAAATTAAATTAATTTTAAAGTAATTATTTGTATAAATAATATCAAAATGACCAGATGAAACTTATAACCTTTGCGAGCTATAAACAAATTAGTTACAGTTTAAAATCAAGAAAAGACTTATACAAAGGGAAAAGTTTAGACATATTATATATTAAAACTTATTAAAAAGGGATTTAAAACTGCTCTTTTCAATTATAATAGATCATAATAAAAGAAAAATAAGCCATAAATCAATAGACAGGAAAAAAAAAAAACTATTTGATGGGATAAAATAAAGCTTGGCACAAAAATTATATGAAATACAATGCTTTCAAAACTTTTAGAGAATATTAGATTAATAGTAATATGATAATACTATATTGTTTTTTTTTTTTTCTTTTGAAATTTATTCTTAAATTCTCTCGATGGAATTATTTTGAAGGTTAAAATTAATGTATATTTGCTAATAATCATATGAAACCAAATTTAAAATGTTGGCAGTGAAAATTTATTTTAAAATGTCAATTTCAAGATGTCGGATTTTTTTCTCGTAGAACAAATAATGAAAAATCGAACACATTTTTTAGAAGAATGCTCTACATTTGATATTTGTTGAAGTAATTGTTAATCAGATTAGAAACTTTACTTACCTGTAGCAGACATTATTTCCCAGGATTATTTTCTCGCTGACCATTGCCAATTCTACAGATAATCAGATAGAACATCAGTTAATCCCCACATTCTACAATGAATAAAAAGTTAATATGAAAATTAAAAACATCACAGATTACATAAATTTCACTAACATGCAAATTTATTAAAGTGGAGGAATAAACTTAATATTTAAAACAATATAATACATAAAATGAACAGTAACTAATTAAAACTTATATGCAGTGTACAATGTAATGTGAAAAAAAGTTCAGTTTCGACGGTCACACACATATAATAAAACTAACTTGAAACAGTAATTAATTGAGGTTGTATTTTGAACAATGACAAAAACTGCAAAATTACTTAAAATTGTTTGATAATAAAAGATTTACAAATAGTAAAAAAAAAAAAAAAAAAAAATTACACTGTAAAATAGCATTAAACATTTATTTATAGTTTGAAATTAGAAAAAGTTTTATACAAAAGGAAAATTTTAGAAATATTATATATTAAATATTATTAAATAGGAATTTCAACAGCTTTTTCATCATAATCAGCCATATAAAAAAGCTAAGAATAAGCAGGAAATCGCTGCTGTTATTTATATGTATAATCATATAAATAAATTCAAGCATAAAAACATCATTATTTTTAAAAATTGTTAAATTTACTCTCCAAACCAGTAAAAAGAGAAGATTCAATTAAAATTTTAATTACTTTCTAATCAAAATAACATAAGAAACAAAGAAATCATAAATACTATAAATTAAAACAATAATTTAAAATATGTTAAAACCAATTAAAATGGAAAAATTATCTATTGAAAGATATTTTATTTATATGAATCCAATTTCAAATCATGGGGAATACATTCCAGTAATGGAGAAGTGTACTAAAGAAAAGTTATCTGATATGAAAAATTTTACTAAAATGGAATAAAACTAATTTCAAAATAAAATTATTCTCGAGCCAGTAAAAACAGAAGATTTAATTCAAATTTTAATTACTTTCTAATCAAAATAACATAAGAAACAAAGAAAGCATAAATACTATTAATTACAATGATAATTTGAAATCAATAAAATATTTAAAATGGAAAAATTATCTATTGAAAGACATTTTATTTATATGAATCAAAGTTCAAATGATGGGGAATACATTCTAGTAATGGCGAAGTGTACTAAAGAAAAGTTATCTGCATTGTATGATGATGTGTATAAAAAATTTTAAAAATTATGTACAAACAGAATAACACAAATTTAAGCAATTATTTAACATATTATAGTAAGCACAAATGATCAAGAAAATTATGATTATAATAGTACTAAAAAATTATACATTAAATGTAAAAATATAATATTTCTAATATGTAATAGGTATAATTTGAGTGATAACAGTAATTATAGGATGGGGCAATATATTTCTACAATTTTAAAAAAAAAAAAAGAATTATAATAAATGATTGTGCTGTGAAAAGACAAATGATGTTATTCATATATTTATATATATAACCATATCAATAAAATTAAGCATAAAAATTTCATTATATATTATTGAGTTTGTTAAAATTATTCTCCGAGCCAGTAAAAAAACAGAAGATTTAATTGAAATTTTAATTACTTTCTAATCAAAATAACATAAGAAACAAATGAATCATAAATACTATAAATTACAACAATAACTTAAAAACGTTAAAACCAATCAAAATGGAAAAATTAGCTATTGAAAGACATTTTATTTATATGAATCAAATTTCAAATGACGGGGAATACATTCTAGTAATGGAGAAGTGTACTAAAGAAAAGTTATCTGTATTGTAACTTTGTATTTTTTTTTTTTTTAATTTTGTAGATTTAAAACAGGAAATAGTTCATTGTTTCCTTTCAACAGAACTTAACAAGTAAAATGTTGTACAATGTTTTATTTTAGCTGGCAATACCATATCATATCTCAGGCGACATGTAAGTGAGTACCAGTTTCCTCTAAAAGTCCTCCGAGAGACTATGTGTTAAAATGATAAATAGATAAGTAAAATAACGTCAGCACACTATTGATAAAAGTTTTCAATAAATTAAAAAACATTTTTTTCTCTTTTTATTAATTAAATGTTTATGTTTTACAGGCTAATGTTTTTCTGTTTTATTTTTTATCTTTCCTCGAAATCCGAAAAAGTAAAAAAGATTTTCTAACATTGTCTCTGTTAAATATAATTTTTCATCTCTGTATAGTGGCCAGCTGAACATCTGGTTGACCTCAAATTACGTATAGAAATAGCATTAAAAAAATTTAAACACAAATTTAGAAGAAGAAAAAAAGTTTCAAAGCGGAAAAAATATTTTATGCAGTTTAAAGGAATATATATAAAAATGTCATAATTAAAATAAATAACAAATATCTGTCCATTTCAATAATCTTTAATGGAAGAAATATTTTTGTAATTGTATCAATATTACACAATCTTCTACTTAGACAAACTATTAAGCATCTGTGTATTTTATAGACACAGAAATAATATCTCTTAAAAACTCCCACAAAACTGGCTGCAAATTTAAAAACGCCTATAAAAGGATGAAAATCAACATTATCGTAATTCAAATTTTATTGTTTGCCATGCAACAATATGAAAATATTGATTTTATCAATTTAATACAAATGAAATTGGTTTGCAGTCAACCAATTCAATCTACAACATTGTTCGAAATATTGTGTTATGTTAATAAATTTAAATGTTTGACTGAATAAATAAATTTAACCTCAATAAAAATGTGCTTAGAAATTAAGGCTCAAATGACTATTCGAAGAAGTCTGAATTTGCTGTGAATATGTTGCACTGCATAGAGGAGGATTTTAAATCACATTTGTTATATTCAAATCATTGGTCTTTTACATTTAATAGAAAGGAATAGAAAAACAATTTGTCATGCTAATTCTTATCCTACATTTCTTAAAACTGTTCATCGTGAAAAATAATTTGTTTGAAATATTAAATGCCATTAGTATTAACAAGTTTAAAAGGGCAATAAAATGTACACATATAATATAAATATACTGAAAAGGACCTTCTAAACATGCAGCATGTAAAGCTGTTCCTCGACTTGAAGCATTCATGTCTAAAAGTATTTTGATACAAGGAACAGAAGCAATATGCAAGGCTGTCTTTTCATTGTCGACAGTATTTACCTGTAAATATTATACATAAATCATCATAAATGCTAAAAATTTAATAAATAAAATAACTTATGTAAATTTAAGGTTAAAAATATTATGCTCAATAAATATAAATAAGGATATTAACAAAGCACTTATATATTGAAGACATTAAATATATAACCATATTAATTCAGATTTCATCTTTTCAAATAAATAATTTTTTTCACTCTCAACTGATCAATGTAAAGTAACAGGAACTAAACAAACATAGACAGGATATTGTATTTTGTAAATATTTCCCAATGTACTTTTTTTTTAATACAAATATTCATAAAATTTGGGATTTCAAGGAATTCTTATAAGCCAACTCAGCTTTTGTTAACTGACTGTATATAAAAAGGAATCTTCAGTATTTAGATTTTGTCACATCAAGTTGAAATTACTTATTGCAGATCAAATTTAGGATAGGATAAGTACAAAAATAATACCTTACAGAATTTTAAAAAGTAAATATAAGCAATAAAAATGATGTGAGAATTTATAAAAAAAAGGCTTATACATATGAATAAGCAAGTTTATGCGTTAAATTCTATCCTCGTTAACAAAGTCCTCACAGATTAACATAGGAAAAAATATATATATACAACAATATATTGAAAAAAAAAAAATGAATGTTATTTCATTATTAAACAAATGCATATAACTCCCTATCAGCATCCTTTTACCACAAATACAGCAAATAAAATAATTTTAAATAGTTTATATAAGAGAAAATGTACTACATCAAAAAATAATAGCTAATTATTAAATTAATTAATTTTTCTATATTTAAAGTGATACTCTTTAGAGAATGGAAATGAGATTATTCAGTAGTAAATCTAACATTTATCTATAATTATTATTAGTATTTTAGCTCAGAAACAATAAAAGTTAATAGAATTACACTATTATCTTCTAATACCCAACAGTATCCCATAATTCAACTCCATTAATTACAGTAATACAACAGCTTTTTTTTTCTTCCAGATGTTTATATTCATATAAGGTAGTGGGCATCTGAAAATTAAATTTATATTTATGATTAATATTAGAAATTATAAGGAATAAAAAAGTAAAATTTTAAACTAAAACTACCACCATACGAGGAAAAAAATTTAACGCAATATCTTTCCCATGTAAACATGTTTGATGCAAAGGAGGCATTAGAATTCATTTTTAACAATAATTCCAAATCTGAACAATTAATTTCATCCAACTGAAAAAATATATAAAAATCAGCATCCTATATTTAAATCTTAACACAAAATTTAGTTGCCCTTTATGAAAACAACAAGAAATCTCCAGCAGGAAGAATCACAGCAATGTATAACAAGAGCTTTTTGAGAGGCATAATGCAAAGGTTATTTTCACTTAAAGAATTATCTAAAAAATAATAAATATACATCTATACTAATTATGCTAAATTTTAAGGCATATATAACAATATAAATTATCAGATAAGTTATCAATTATACTTTTAAATTCATTGCCTATAATTAATTTTAAAGTAAATTATTCATAGCATTTATATACTTCAGTACTATAAAATTTTGTTGAAAATATTTTTATTTCAGATGTAAATCGGATCATAAACTTTCCTTAAAGGACATAGGACTTGTTGTCATTTTTAATAACAATGACTAACTGAAATTCATAACTAAAAAAAAAAAAAATTTTTTTATAGACATTTTCATGTTCAACATACATTAAACACTTAGAATATTAAGTACCGATGAAATAAATTATACAATTCAAAGTCAATAAAATATCAACATTTAAAATAACTAAGTTGGAATTTGAATGAATTTTGAATTATATCCAAATAATATTTAACATTTTAATCTAAAAATCTACTTTTTACTAAAATATTTTCAAAGTAAAATAGAAAAACAAAAAACAAGTAAGGCAAGAGTTATTGTAAGTACAACTAAAATTTCATGTTTGTAATATGCCATTTTAAATTAGGTGCAATTTTATTTTCCTAAGACCATTATTGTAATCAAAAGTCCATTACAAAATTACTTCACAAAGTTAGACAACCTACTAGTTGAGCCTTATCAGGATATCAGTAATATACAGTAACCTCTCTTCAATTATAGTAATTTTAACTGTGTGCATAAGGGAATCAGAATTTTTGTTTAATGCCTTCTTTTTATCAAAGTATTCATACATCTTTTTTGCCATCATTTTGATATATTATGTAACTTGCAAACAACTTTTAATGTTATTAATGCTGACATGAAATGTTGTAGAGTTAAAAAAAAAAAAATTAAATTTCCAGTAAATATATTAAATGACAACAGATGATTAACATTTTATATAGTAATAAATTGCTTTTAGCAAGACACAGAATTTTCTTTCAGCATTATATTTTTTTTACACTTATATTTCAATCACAAATACTATAATCTTTAAATTTATTTTCATAATCGCTATGTCTACATCCTATTGCACCTCATTTATTAAGATAACAAATATATTTGAACATTTTTAATATGTAAATGATATACTCGTTTTAATAAACAGTAGCCATTAAACAATGAAGATTAATAGTAATTATAGAAAATTTAAAACTATTATAAATAAATACAAAGCTTATCAAAATTATTATTAATTTCATATAAGAAAAAAAAAAAAACCTAATATCAAAATATATATTTCTACTCATAAATTCTCTATATATTTTTAAAATGCATTCACATGAAATATTTCTAAATCTTTTAAAGTACTTACATTTTGCACCCTATTTAAGTAATATTTTGCCACATTCTACTTTATGAGTTAGACCTCTGTACAAATAATGCATACAATCTAACGGACCATCAATACAAAAAGCATTTATCTGAAAATATTAATATAATTTATAATCATGTTAAAGAAAAAGTTTGTTATACACGAAGTGCTGAAAAAATTTAATCTATTAATATAAAAATAATAGGTTATAATTGTTATGAAATTTAAAAAAATTAAATGCTACCACAACAGAAAATTCACGAACCGAAAGTACATGCCCTTTCTGATGTTGCCAAATTGAGATTTAAAATTAGTTTCGTTAAATTAATCTATTACTTGATTGATTTGATAATTTTTTTTCAATAATAATATTGCATTGTTATTGATTTATTAAAATTATTTCAATTTAAAACAATAATAAAATTATTTCAATATTAGAAATAATTTCAATAATAATATTGCAATTCATTTCAATATAGAAATAATTTCAATAATAATATTGCAATCAATTTCAATAATAATATTCATAATAATAATTTCAATAATAATAATAATGTGTGATATAATAACATTACATTACATAATATAATAACATACAACTTTACTTATAAGTTTACTACAAGACGCCCTGACGGGACGAATGTCATGGTGGTAGCCCTTTTGAACACAAATTAGATCCATTACCAAAAGGTTTTAATCCCCAATTACTAGTAAATAAGAAAAATTAGCGGGGATGCAAATTAATAAGAGAAGTGGTATAATAATAATAATGATAGAGAAAATTCAAAACGGGATAGGGGGGGGTGACGTGACTTGACGTCGGGGGGATCTGCGAGGACTCGGATTTATTTAAGAATCAAAAGGACAGGTTACAATTGGGATGACAATAAAATAAAAAATCATCCACACGTAGGTGGGAACTGTGTAGGCCACACGCAGGTGGCTTGAAAAAAAAAAAAGAAAATATTATTGTCGTAGCTTTAAAATGATGCCTCCATCGTCACTCTCTGATAATTAGTAGTGCATGATGGGATGGCAATCTGAATTTCTTGTATTCTTATTTTCTATGTTCATGAACCATCTTCGCCCCTTGTATTCTTGATTTTAGTTAATCTGTTGTTTAAGATTGCCTTTTGTATTTGTATTTATTCCGATTTTATTTCAGTATTTGATAATTTTGTTTATTATGTTCCTCCCGGCCTTGTTGATACTTTGGTGTTTCACGGTTCATTGGTTCTATCTTCTAGTTCCTACCAGAACCTTCTAGAACTTTCCATGCGTTAAGGGGAGGTATATGTGTTACATCTCGTAATCACGATTCTTTCCTTTTCGACTTTTTTGGGGGTCTTCTCAATAGTGCAATAGTCTATTTACATTTTGAACTTTGTACCAGAAACTTCCAGAACATTCCTCCACTTAAGGGGAGGTATATTTTCTTATTTTGCTCTCCTTTTGATTGCCGCCTATAACTTTTTTCTTTTTGTCATTAGTCCTATTTGCTTATGGCAAATTTTCCTTTTTGGATTTTCAATGTTCATGAGCCATCATAGGCCCTTGCATGCTTGTTTTTAGTTAATCTGTTGTTCAAGATTGCCTTTTGTATTTGTATTTATTCCGATCCTATTTCTGTATTTGATAATATTGTTTATTATGTTCTTCCGCCCTTGTTGATGCATTGGTGTTTCACGGTTCATTGGTTCTATCTTCTAGTTCCGTGGGGCCTGAGGCCGAATGGCTGGCACTCCATGGCGTTCGATACCACAGGTATCGGGTTCAAATCCGGCTTTTTGCCCACGTTCTTTTTCATGAACTTTTTAGGTCCCGGTCCTAATAGGATCGTAGAGCGCTCGGGGGCATTGTTACTCTGCGTCCGTGGCTTACCTTTACACGCGCCCCCTTTCCACATCGTTTTTATCACGGTTATTTTGCCAGCAGCATTAGAAGAAAAAAATGAGTTAGTTCCTATCAGAACCTTCTAGAACTTTCCATGCTGTTAAGAGGTAGGTTTTACACACTTATTTCCTGAATCTGCATTCAATTGTGATTATTTTGATCTATAGGATGTTTGTTATTATCTTTATTTTACATAATTTCAAAAAAAATTTAATATTAAATTATTTGCAGTATTTCTTTTTTTTTTATTATTATTTTATTATTAACCATTTCAATATATATATATTATTTTTTTTTTTTTTGCAAATCTTGAGTGCAAAATCCTAATGAAACAGTTCCTTGACTGCCTTACTGAATGGTTAGCTTTCACCGAACTGAGATTTTTAGGACAGCTCTGATTTTGATTCTATTATTATTATTATTATTATTATGCATTATTTTACATGTACAGTGTTTGCAAATGTATTAACTCTATGATTATAAAAAAATATATACACACATGCAGCGTTACTGTTTAAAAATGAAAATTCGATTCGGATGCTGTTCTTCTAGAAAAAAAGTAAATTTTAGAATGCGAAGTTCCGAGGTTCTTCGGAACCGTGGCTCTGACTCTTGCTCTCTCTCCCATCCTTTGGGGTTTTTTTTTTTTTTGTTTATTGGAATTAATCTAGTCTCATAAGTACTCGTCAAAGTGCAAAATTTTAAATTTAAATTTCTTTTTTTTTATTTTACCATACTATACACTTAAATATATATATATTTTTAACTCCTGAGCTAATGTACACTTTTGGGACACTCAATTCTTAAAACATTTTAAATTGTCTCTCTCTTATGTTTTCTATGTTAAAGTGAAGTTATTTTCTCTCATTAAATGATAATAATAAAATGGGAGATAAGATAGGGGATTTCCTGTCCCCAGGCACTCCAAAAATACACTACCTATGGGTTTGTTTACATTTTGTAAAACCTCACTTTCTTCAACTGACATGAATGTTATAGAGTGTGAAATTGTACACACACACACTCTGAAAAGTATGCTCTATCGATCGGAGAATTTGAAATTATTTTTTATTAAAAAATTAAATAAAATATATAATTAAAATGAAAATAATTTAACAAAAATTACTCACTGTTGATTTAAATTGAATGACATAACCTGTGTAAAAGTGTTATACTTACTACTTAAAACATTATTAGTACATATAACAATTTAGAACAAAAAATAGCATTTGGTTTTTTTTTTTTTAAGAAAAACAGATTTTTTTTCTCAAGTGCCGTAAATGACCGAATTCAATTTTGAGAAACTGCAAACTATTTTTTATGAATCTACATGTTTTTTAGATCATTTTGAAACCAATTGTATACATGTGCTCCCATTATTTCAGATGTTATGGCTTTTTAAGAAATGTTACTTTGCATTTTACCCGTTCATAACTTTTTTGTTTTTGAAGATTTCTTCTTCTTTTTGCACTACACGATATCTTTTAGCTTGCCGATTCATCCCGTAACTCGTTTTTTAAAATATCTTTATTTTGTTTTTTGCACCAACATCCATGGCACATCCGTGGACTCGAAAACTCATAATGACTTTTAAAATTTTAATGACTGTTTACATTTCTAAAAATAATAAAATATTATTCTTTAGAGGTTAAAAATAGCATTTTTTTTTTTAAAAAAAAAACCCCATTTTTAATTTAAAAGTGCCGTAAGAAAAACGAGAAAGTGCAAACTAAATCACAGAATTTGAATACCCATGCGGCGACATTAGTTCTGGTTTTATGCTCTTTTTAAGAATGTTATCAATTTACCCCATTACTTCTTCTTTTAAATAGAATTCATAATTCTTTTTTTAAAATATTATTTTGGAGAATGGCACAGAACTTAATTGCTTTGAATACTTTTTTAAATTCCACTGAAATGTTTCTAAAAATGAATAAAATATTCATATAGCTGTTAAAAATAGCATTTTTTTTTTCAAAAAAATGACATTTTTTAATTATTAAATCACAGAATGTGAAATCGCTTCGAAAAATCAACGTCATTCCAATCAAATTCCTGAAATTTTAAAAAAAAAATGCATTTCTTCCGAAAGTGGGCTTGTGTCCGAAATTGCATTTGTTTACATTTTTAAAATTCACTTTCTTCAACTAATATGAATGTTATAGAATGAAATAATACAGAGACAGACTCAGAAAAGTATGCTCTATCGATCGGAGAATAAATTATTTCTTATTGCGAAATTAAATTAATATAAAATTAAAATGCGAATTTTAAAAATTACTCAAAAACTACTCCAAATTCTATCACAAAATAGTCAATTGAATGACTTACCTGTGAAAAAGTGTTATCCTTTGTAGTTAAAAAAAAAAAAAAAAAAACAGAAGCATTTTTTTTTTTGAAAAAAAAAAAACCATTTTTCATTTGACAACTCAAGCGCCGTAAATTACCCAATTCCATGCGGCACTCTCACCGACTGACCACGGCATCCTTCGTCGGGAACCACCGGTGTTTTGGAGTCGGTCGACAACAGATGACCACTAAACCGATTCATGTCAAACTGTTAATGAAGTCAATTAACACATATTAATTCATTCCTATTTAAAAAAAAAGGAACTCCACGCTCATAACCTTTTTTTCAAAGAATTAAACCAATCAATAAACTTAAAATAACAGCAGCCAATTAAAATCAACTTTGGTAACCCTTCACCTTGCGACTTGGCATTGTAACTATTCACAATTGCTCCAAGTCCAGACCCATTTAACAAGGAAATAGAAATTTCAACTTTCTCAAAACCTGCGCACAGACAGCGCTCAACTGCACATCTGGCGAGCGATCGCCTCCTTGGCCGCTTCGTCTCACCGCTACAGAAACGTCGGCAGCCGAGCCAACAACTTCCGTGTTCATCCATCCCCAATTACTAGTAGATTATGAATGAAAATTAAATTAAATGCTAATTAAACGAAGAGAAGCAGGTATTATAATGTTAATAATAATAAAAGAAAAATAATCAAAACGCAATCTTCACATCGGTTCGAAAAAGCGAATTTTAGTTTTGTCTCATGCTGCCATCTGGTGATTCGATAGTGAAGGTATAGCGAGTTTCGTAAATGTCTTCAATGCTATCTTGTACAGCAGATAAAAAAAAAAAAAAAAAAAAATTGCATCAATAAATTAGGATAAACCATTTAAGATTTATAAAATTTAAATTTTAAAAAAATAGTGAGAAATAAAATAATAAATAAAAAAAAAAATAATTAAAATTAAAATTACATCAATAATTCTAAAAAATTGGAGGAAGTCATTTTTCTGAAAATTCATTAAAAATTAAAAATAAAAATAATAAAACTTAAGAATTCGGATGGAAACCTGATTTATAATCGAAATTCAAAGTTGCGAGAGTTTAAAAATGAACACCGAGGTAAGAAAATGGGTCCATCACGTGCAGCCATCTGACGGCGGTAAGGCGAACCGATGCCGATTAATGCTCTGTTTTTTCCTTAAAAACTTCATTATTCCTGTATATATTTTATTTTTTATTCATTATTATTAATAAAATTAATTCATTATTAACATTTCAATCGATTGCATACAAATTAACATAATAATTATAAAGATTTAGATAATTTATGAAATGTGTTCATTCTTTTCATATACATATATGCTCTTCCTACATGCAAGATTGAGAAAATAAGTTTAAAAAAAAAAACAAATTCTTTAAGAATATAAGAAAGAATTTGAAATAAGAATTTTCAAATGAAATAGTGTTCTCATTTCATTAATTAATATATATATAATATATATATATATATATATGCAATTAAATAAAAATAATAATAAAATGTCTACAATTCAATATTAATAGTATAAATATACCCACAAACATCATTATTCATTAAAATTATTCAAAATCTGGCGCGTGTAGCTTGAAGATAAGCGGCGGATAAGCGGAGTAACGACGCCCCCGCAGCGCTCCACGATCCTATTATTGCCGGGACCTACGGTTTAAAGCGGATTGCCGAACCACTTCATACATCCATGGCGCCGCCGGGACTCGTACCCGAAACCTGTGACACCGAGCGCTAGCCACTCTGCCATTACCGGATCGCGTTGCAGTCTTTGCTTTAAGAAACTAGGAGACTTGATGGAGTGCGCGACAACATTTGTGAATCGTACATTGTAGTTTCGGCTTGCAGAAACGAGGAGTCTTGATGGTCTCGCATAAGTCGTTTTCAATAAGCAATGTAGAATTGTCACCGATCCATATACTAGTTGTAATATTAATGCCCCGCTTTGTTTTCTGGACTCAATTTCACCAGCAAACATTCTCTGAAAGACTAAAATTTGAAATCATCCAGCCATTCCATAGAACATCAACTAGTGCAATCGAATATCACATTCCATTCCTTTTCTTAATGAAAATTGTCATTTAAACCTAACGCAATACCAAAACTAGTGTTGAAATTCCTTGCATGCTTAGTGGATCGAGAACTACAGTTTGCAAGATAAATCTGTCAGTGGGAAAGTCCCCTCAAGAAAAGACTTATAGAAAGTGTAAGCATATTATACATTAAAAGGGATTTAAAACTGCTCTTTTCAATTGTAATTGTGCATAATACAAGAAAAATAAGCCATTCAATAGTTTAAAAAAACCAAAAATGTTTGCTACACTGCTACGTGATATGTACGAGCCCACCGATTACCACCGCCACAGCTTCATGCCCAGCGGAGTCTTGGACGATGATATTCACACTCCCTACATTATCGTCCGTCAGCCGCCTCAGACCACTGTTGCTCCTCGCAGATCGGATGCCAAGAGGGATTCCAACAAACTCCAGGTGATGCTCAACGTGAAGCACTTCCGACCCGATGAAATCGACGTCAAAACCGTTGGCGACTTCGTGGTCATCCGTCTAGTGGTTCGGAATCCACATTAAGTCGTAGGTCCCGGTCTAATAGTACCGTACCGTAGAGCGATGTGAGAGTAGCGTTACTCGCGTCCGTAGCCTATCTTCAAGCTACACGTAACCCCTGGGAGTGAGTAACAGCGGTCCAAAGTGAGTAACAGCGGTGCAGCCCTTCCTTCTGGCATAAAGATTAACTGTCTCTGTATCGCCAGTTGCATTAGAACAACAACATGATGAGCTCTGATCTTTTTGCCAGACCACATCATTAGGGTCTGAATAACAGAGTGTCTAGCGATCGGTACCAAAGGTTTCGGATTCGAGTCCCGCTGGTGCCATGGACGTTTGTAGTGGTTCGGAATCCACTTTAAGCAATAGGTCCCGGTCTAACAGGATTGCAGAGCATCGCGGACGCATTGTTACTCCCCGTACGTGACTTATCTTCAAGCTACACTCACCTCCTGGGTAGTGCTAAGTGGTAACATCTGTGCATCGCTTGCCTGAAGGCATCAAAGACAGTTGTCTAAGAGTTTGCCAGCTGCATTGAAAAAAAAAACCCTTAGAAATAAAGATGTAATAGGATAACTCAATAAAAGGGCTATCAGACTAAACATATTCATCATCATCATCATCATTGGAGCAACAGCCCCATGGTGGGCCAAGGCCATATGCCTACCGACATATTATGAAACGAGAAATGTTTTTCTTTTTACGAGGTAGGGTTGTTAGCCCTACGCCCAACCGCCATATTATACCAACGGTTTAAAGTGGATTCCGAACCATTACAAACATCCATGGCACAGCCGGGACTCGAACACGCCAGAGACTAAGCATATTAGAAAATATAATTCTTACCTATGTTGGTTTATATATATGTGTGTGTGTGTGTGTGAGCATACATTTATAGTGCATTTACATTACAACATGAGCTTCGTCGGTTGAGGTGGGTGGTCGACCAATCTTCGTCTTCAACGCGTTCTCTGCCTTCTTTGAACTGTTTATACCACTTCTAAACATTTTCCGATATAGAAATGCTCACCGAATGCCTTCTGCAACATTCTATACGTTTCCGCAAACAAAATGGAATGCAAGTTCTTCGCTCAATGAATTCAGGCATTTCAAAAATCGCCGGAATCCGTTTTAGCGTCTCCCAAAGCCAAGCGTCACTCAAACACTCATGACTATTTTGACATGAAATTTCACACAGATGTCAAGAACAGTGCCATCAAACTAAAAAAAAAAAAAAAATTGAAATTCCATAAGCCCTGGGAATTTTAAAATTGAATATTGGTCTTAATTTTTGGTCGCAGTAGTATTTATCATTTATTATGCATAATTATTATTTTCATTTTCTGTCAAAAATTTGATGTTTAAAACCAAATATTTTTCTAGAACACACTTAAATTCTTTTACGAGCTTTTAATGCATTTATTTATTTTATTTTTATGATTGCTAGTGTGTTTTTCCTTAACATTAAGAGGAAAAAATATGTAACAAATTTTTTTTTTATTCCTTATAATTTTAGACATATATTATTACTTTAAAAATCTAATTTTATAAGAAAAATTATAAATCTTTTAAGAATTGTAAAAATTCTTACAATAATTTCCAATTGTCCAAATTTACAATTTAGTTTTAAACTGTGAAAAAGTAAATTTTTTGTTTGTTTTCTGAGAACCATATTATATCATTTTTTTAATGGAGTATAAAAGCATTTGTACAAATATAAAATTGAGACACAGGAAAAATAAAATTTCCCAATATCATTGTGTAGTTGTATACAAATGAAAAGAATGCATCATAATTCATCAGTGTTTTAATATTAGCATCATTTAATGAGACGTTTGACTTAAAAATCAAAAGAAGGTTACAACAGTGAACGAAGCAAAAACAAGCTCTTCATATTAGATATTTAATATTTTATTACCTAGATTCTTCTCCATTGAGGCATTTTTTTTTTAACTACCCAAACATTTATTGTATGGAATTTTTTTTTTTGTATCTAAAAATACCTGGTCTTAGAATTACCCTCAAAAAAATGTTTACTTCAAGAATAAAAACCTCATATTATGCTACGATTGAAAATGGTGGTTATTTTTATTTAAACATATCAGAATTTTCTTTCTAAGATAATATGAATAAAAGAAGTTGTAACATTAATATAAAAATAACAAGAGTGCTATTGTAAAAGAAAAGACAAACATCAGAAACATTACTGATTTAAATATTTTTCTCAAATTAATGCTGTTCATAAAACAGAGGCTAATAGAGTGTACAGAAAATAATTTGAATTAAAATAGATAAAAAGTACGGGTTAAAAAAAAAAACACTGGACACATATATAAAATATTTTTAAAAATTATAAATCAATATTTAGCAGTTAAGAAAACATATATGCAATCTTGTGTATATTTTTTTTCATTACACACACATTTTCAAAGTTTAGAAGTAGTATATCATATATTTTCGTTTATCAATCCATTCAGAAACTGCTTACACATCTTAATAAATATTCGCCCTTCCATAAGATTTAAATTTTAGCTTGTATATTAAAATAACTATTTAAATATTTAAATTCACGTACTGTTTTCGAATTAAGAGTATATTAGATTTGTTAATGTTAACATTTATAGCTTTTAAATGACCCATTACAATTAACTTAATCCTATAATAAAAATTTTATATAAAGAAAATTGAATAACTCAAAATAAGAAAAAAGAAACAAGAACTTACTTCAAAAACATTTTATTACAAGACAATTCTTTTTACAGACCAGCGGAAAACATGTGCATGTGAAATAGTTTACAACAGATACAAAGAATCATGAAATGTCCGTTATGAAAAAATGAAACAGTTCAGAAAAACAGCAAAAAGTTCCATTATTTACTGCTTTGGCTCCTTGGAAGCTTGCTGTGCAGCTTGTTGCTGCTGTTGTTGCTTTTCAAGCTGCTGTTGCTGCTCTTGAAGCTGTTGTTGTTGCTCTTGAAGCTGCTGTTGTTGCTAGCTGTTGTAGTTGCTGCTGCTCTTGGAGCTGTTGTTGTTGCTTTTGAGCCACTTCGATAGCTGCTGGCAGCTGAATTGTAATGGGAACAATTCTTACCTTCTTGGGGGTGGTTCCAGCATTTTTCGGGGGCTTCGATCGTCAGCACACCATCTTGACTCAGAGATGAGGTCACAGTATGAGGCTCCACATCATCGGGAAGCCAGTAGCGTCTTGTGAACTCTCTGGACACGAACCCATATTGGTGGGCTTGTTCTTCATGCTTGCCATGGATGACCACGAAGTTGTCAACGGTTTTGACGTCGATTTGATCGGGTCGGAAGTCCTTCACGTTGAACATCACCTGGAGTTTGCTGGAATCTTTCTTGGCATCGGATCTGCGAGGTGCAACGGGGACCTGAGGTGGCTGACGGACGGTAAAGTAAGGAGTGGCAGAGACTCCGCAGGGCAGGATGCTGTAGCGGTAATCGGTGGGCTCGTACAAATCGCGTAACAGGCTTGGAAACATTATGACGAATGATCAGAAACCCAAACGTAAAGAGAATCGCTCGAAGGATGCTGAGATCGCAATCAAAAGGACACTTTGATCTGATACTAGCTCGATCTTTCGGAACTCCAGTCATATAAACTAAACGTCGAAGATTCCAGACACTCCTAGTTCAAGTGGGAAAGTTTCGGTTTGCAAAAGGATCTGATTGGACGGTAGGTTTGCCGAGCGAAAAAAAGAGAGAAAGGTAGCGAGGTAGAAAGAGCGGCGAAGTTTCTCGCCAAATGGATAGGGTTGCCAGTTCGTTAAGGCTTCCAGGTTGTTCTTGCAGTGTTAGCAGAGAAATAAGCAAAATGCAAACATTAAAAATGGCTGGAAAATTTCATGATTGTGTATCAATAAAACTTTTATACAAAAATTTCATTACGGTTTTCATAGATAGAGTTGCTAAAAAAATTATCTGTATTATTACACAAATTTAGATTAAAATATTATTTCCAAAGTAAATAAAATTGTAATTTAGTTAATTTATCCACACAAAAAAATATTTGGATGTGATATTCATTCAGTTTTAAAGAATTACTGTAATAATTATGAAATATAATTTTTTTTTTACAATAAAACGAATTTTTATTTTTGGTTTCGAAATTGTACAGCTCGTGGTATAAAATTTCAAGACACTGATATTAAATGCGTTTTGTCTGAAATTATTTCTATCATTTTCTAAATAGATATTCTTTTCTATCTTAGCTAAATATTTGAATCGGAGCTTCCATTTCATATAAATAAAAAGGAAAATTTTTATTTCATGATAATAATGGCTTTAATTCTGTCATTCTTCTTCATTCAAAATATTTTCGACCATTACAATTTTTTTTTTATTTGCAAAACTAAAAAGAATTTTATAATTTAATATCTTATTTAAAAGAAATAGTGAGCTTTATCAAAATATTTTATTAAACGATATTTATTTTTCTCAAAATTCTTTTTCAATTTTAATCAAAATATGCTTAAAAAGTTTCTGAAAATTTTATGAATTATTTTATGAATAAATTTTAATAGAATTTTAGAAACAAACAAAAAAAAAATTTTTTTTTTTTTTTTTAAGTTTAATTTTAAGAAAATTCCTAAAACAAAAAATTAATAAATTATTGATCATCTTGTTCAAATGCATAAAAATGAAAACAGTAGATAACTAACGTAGCTTCAGAATATTATTATTTTTTTTTTTACTGCTAATTTATTTTTAAAAATTATAGTTTAATTCCATTTTAAAAATAATTATTAGAATTTTACAGTAGTTCCCGGTATTACACACAAATAATAATAATAATAAATCCTAAGAAAAATTGGATTAACCTGTCTATTTTTCAATTCCTTCTATTAGCTCACACTCTCCCTATATATATCTTGTTCAAATTTACAATCGTTCATAAAATACTTGTTATTCATCCAATCAAGTTTAAAAAATGTATTTGAACTTGTAGTGGATGACACTGGATGTAAATACAGTTTTTTCAAATATTAATTCATTCATTAAGTTTAATTAATTCATTTCAATTTTTTTTTTAGATTTAAGTTGCATGTATCTACCCATAGATGGCCAATAAATTTTAAAAAAATCAATGAAAATTATTTATAAAGGACTTTCTACAATATAGTGAAAAAAAAAAAGTAGGAATTGATTTAAAAAACTTTTTTTATATTACTTGTTTTTTTTTGCAACACTCGTGGCTCAGTAGTAACGTGCGCAGCTGGTGAGCATGAGGGCTGAGGTTCCATCCGCTGGCGGCTTTGTTGTAGACACTGCTTCAAAAAAACGAGGAGACTCGATGGCGTTTGTGATAGCCATCGACCTGGCAGGAGTTTTTTTGGGTTTTCTCCCACACGATACGCCAATGCGGGGTAGTTCTCTCCTAAAAGTCCTCGCTGAAGTCTCTCTTTCTTCAACGACACGGAGCAGAAGTCAGACTTCTATCTACAGGTGCTCCATTCCAACAGAATCGGCGCCCCCCCTCCTTCTTCCAGGACACCACAAGGGTCTACCAAGTGGGATAAGAAACAAAAAAAAAAATAAAAGTGGTTGTTTTATTTTTCGAAATTCTTTAGATTGCTGGTTTATTGCGTCGGCGAAGAATTTGATGTTAGAATATCTATTTTTATTTTTTTTTTTTTTATTTGTGAATATCAACAACATATTGAAAAATGCAAGCTATTTTTGAAAAGAATATTCCAGAAAGTTATCTTAAAATGAAAAAGAACGATTTATATTTACATTAAAAAATAATCGTCAATAATTTTTTTCAGAATTTTTGGTTAGGCACCAGATAAGAGAAATATATTTAAAGAAAAACATTTTTCTAAGTGTTAGAGTTTCCATAATTTTAGGATATACAGATAAATATCTCAATTTATTTGTATACAGACATGAAACATATTTAAAAAACATTAAAAATCCCCATAAAATCTTTAAAAAAATCTTGCAACGATCCATTCGCATACGGAGTGTAGATTTGGTTCTAATTATGTTGATGGCTTTGCTTGTTGGCTTGGTGGGTCATTTTGTGCAAACTTTGGGCTTAACGTGCAGGATATAAGTTTAACGTGAATTCCGAACACTTACAAACATCCATGCCACCGGCAGGACTCGAACCTGCAGCCTGCGGCACCAAAGACCAGAGCGATGGCTAATTAGGTCATCAGTTCACATTGACGGTTTGAGGATTATTATTTATTAATACATTACATGGCTTTTATCACTTTTATTCATAAAAAAAATGAAAAAAGAATTCATATTAGAAAATATAAATAACGCAACACATTCAAACCAAACAAAATTGTATCCATTTTAGCAGCACAATTTTGCTTCATTTCTTAGAGCAGGGGTCTCCAAACTTTCCAGCCTTCGGGCCATACTGTTTACTCCAGTAAGTACCAAGGGCCGCAAACCGTTTTCATTTTTCTGCCATTATCTATAATTTCTAGACTAGTCGCCGAGTACCCGCTCTGAGCGAGCATACGCTTGCTAACTACAAACTATTGTCAGTGAAAAATCAGAATGACATAAATCTCATTAGTATTTTTTTGCAAGTGGATACCCCGCGGTTTCATTCGCGTTCATTTAGCTTTTCCGTCCCTGGGGGATTTTCAGGATAAAAATCATATGTTTGATTATATATATATTCCAAACATCGATATACATACATATGCGATGTTCTTTACCCCAACAAAAACTACCGAGGGTAGCCGCGGGATGTTCACTGGTTTATAATGTTAGTGGGATTCATTTCAATTATTTGTTAGTTGTTATGCTTAAGTTAAATTTTCTGCATATTATGCTTGTCATTAAGCTATACCTAGCAAGCCAATAAAACCGAGCTATTATCATTCTATGTTTTTTTGTATCCAACTTATTACAGCAGCACTAAGCTATTCGCTGTCGCGGGCCGGATGGGTGGCACTGGCGGGCCGGATTTGGCCCGCGGGTCGTAGTTTGGAGACCCCTGTTTTAGAGGGTTAATTTTTTCAGGTAGAGAAAAAAATTGCTAAATGGATGTCGATATAGAAGGAATAAATTGAAATGATCCTTGTTTTTTTTTTAAGTGTAAAATGATTAATAATAACTCAATAATTATTCTAGTTTAGTTTATAAATTGTTTCCTTCTAAAAAAATGTGTTGTTGTTCTTATAAATACTGTTTCCAGAATTATCCTATACTCGCAAGATTCTTCTGTATCAAGGGATATATACAGGGTGATTATAATTAAAGTCCTATTTTCAAAAAAGAGCCACTCTTCACAATGAGTTCAAATTTGAACTGAAGATACTTGAAGAAGGGGAAACGGTACAGCATCAAAAAAATTAAAAAGTGTATTAATAGATGGCGCTGTAACCAGCATAAAGAAAGTGAATTCGGCTGCCAGTGATATTTTGAATTGAAATGACAACGTATTTGGCATGATTGGCACATTAAACCCTCTGTAATGTTCTTGATTGTTTCGTTTTTTTTTTTTTTTGACGGAAAAAATGGCCTCCAAGTCATTCAACAGTTGTGACACTGTGAATGGAAAGCCCGCCCACCACGGCAAGGTCATACCCAATCGGATGGGAAAACGGGGTGGAACTTTCTTTTGATGCCATACCGTTTCCCCCTTCTACAAGCATCTTGAACCCATTGTGACGAGTGGCTCTTTCTTGACAGCATTTTGAAAGTAGGACTTTAATTATAACCACCCTGTATATTATTCAACAGGGAGGTAATGTTACTTGCGTCTGCAACAATCTTAAGAAGTCACACGTGCTTCCTGGGTGGTGCTAAATGAGTGGTGGGCTGTGGCCCCGGAAAAATGACTCTACGTCATCCGAACTTTAAAGTGAATATACAGTAGAACCTCTGTAAGTCGAACTTAAGTCGACGCCAAATAATTCGAGTTATAGAGTTTTCGACTTATGGAGGATTTCGACTCACGCGGATTTTGTAAGGAAATATTCGACTTGTAGAGGTCTAGATTCTTTCTGACTTATTTTTAGTTAGAGAGGTAAAATAAATAAAACTTCAAGTTACAGAGGTAATAAACATGTTTGTTTGCAACTTACAAGTTATATTATGTACTACAATAAAAAATTGAAATAATTCCGAAACAACCTTACAATTAAAAATATTATGTATTAAAAAAAAAAATCAGTTATTATTATTTATTTTTTTTTTTTAGATAATTCGATCGTTCTCTATATATCGCTAAAGTTCAAATGAAATCAATAGCAATAATAAGAATTATAAGAACAAGAATTATAATAGGAATATTTCACAGAATTGGTTATTCTATTTACTGTATACTCATACATTGTTCTGTAAGAAACAATGGCGTGCATTGTCGGCAAATCCTTAAAGTCGGTAACTTATTTTTCTTCGAGCTATAGAGGTAATTAGTTTCAAATGATCGAGTTGTAAAGGTTGTAAAATCAAACATTGCTAATGTTCCAGATACAGAGGTCCAATTTTTTTTTTTTTTTTTTTTTTTTCGAGTTACGGAAGTCAAATATACACCAAAATGGTTTGTGGGGATTGACTCATTATTTCGACTTATAGAGGGTTGAAATTTCGAGTCATGGAGGTTTTGGGGTTTGAAGGGAAGGGAACAAAAACAATTTTCGAGTTGTGGAGTTTTTCGACTTATCGAGGTTCGACTTAAAGAGGTTCTACTGTGCTACAATGGAATGCTGGTGGCCTGTCTGGCGCTAAATTTCAAGAAATTAAAAGATGCGTGTAGAGAAGGGATGTTGATGTTCTGGTAGTCCTAGAGGCAAATATCACACACACAAAAAATGAAACAAGATATCAAGTTCCGTTATGAAAATGGTGAATGCATCCTTTTCCAGTGGATTCCACTACATGTCGGAATGGATGGAAACGAAAGGGCAGATCTTCTGGCAAAAAAAAAAAAAAAAAAAAAAAAGAAAGAAAGAAAATAGAACAGAAGCAGTTCCTGGTGTGTAGCCTACCTATCTGGACAGTGTCTTATCATTCTTGACGCTTTTAGGCCCCAATAGAGATTGTGAACTCTGATACATGTGTTTTATGTAAGACAGAGAAAATGAATCTCTTCTTGTTGACCCGGGACTGGAACCTAACGTATTTGTGTACTCTTTACTGGAGGGCCAGAGAAAACAGTCTTGATCACACGGACTTTTATTAGGGTTCTTCTTGAAATTTCAATTTTTATTCTTAGACCAATTAATTTATTTTTGGGTGTTTTCGAGGCCTTTGGGTCGTTTTTTGTTAAGAATGTCTGGTCTTTTCCCTTTGTAATTTTGATTTGTTTATATGCTCCTTTTGTTTCTACGGTAAGTGGCCAAATTTTCAAGGATTGAGTCCTAATGAAGCCATAGGTAACAACAACAACAACATATATATTCAACAGCGAAGTGAAACAGTTTGAATATAAACTGTTTCACTTTGCTGTGAAACAGTTGCTGCATAGTTTCATTAAAATTATATTTATTAAACAGGAGCCGGAATGGCCGAGTGGCTAGCGCTCGGTACCACAGGTTTCGGGTACGAATCCCGGCGGTGCCATGGATGTTTGCGAGTGGTTCGAATCCACTTTAAACCGTAGGTCCCGGTCTTATAGGATCGTAGAACGTTGCAGGGGCGTTGTTACTCCACGTCCGTGGCTTATCTTCAAGCTACACGCACCTCCTGGGTAGTGCTAAGTGAGTAACGTCTGTGCAACGCTTTCCTTAAGGCATCAAAGACAATTGTCTAAGTGTTTACCAGCTGCGTTGGAACAAAAAAAAAATATTTATTAAACATCAAACTTGAGCTAAAGTAAAAGATTCTCAAACCTACTGCTAATCGAATTGCAGCGATAAATACGGCAAGTTTACAGACTAAATAACAAAAGCAAACTTCTCCACTAGTTAGGTGCTCCGTGGAACCAGAATCGGTAATCAAGCATTTTTGTAAGTTTAGGTTTGTCGCTCTAGGGTCATTTGAGCACACTTTGGGCTAATTAGACCGGGACCGTACAGCTTAACGTGGAACCACTCACAAACATGAAGGCCACCGTGACCAAACTTGAAGCCTGTTGTACCGTAGGCCAGAGCGCTAGCCAATTGGCCGCCATTTTTGTAGGAGTTGGTTGGGTTTGTCATTCTACGATCATTTTGTACACGTTTAGGATAATTAGCACAGTTTACATTACAGTTTAACATGATTGCGAACCACTGACAAACATCCATACAACAGCCAGGATTCGAATCCGAAGCCTGAGCCAAAAGGCCAGAGCGCTAGCCAGTTAGCCATCAGGCCGCTATTGTTTCTAGGGCACAGTCACTTCACTAAGTTACGACACTAACATTTACAAAATGCTCTTTAATATTAATGTTGTTTTCAAACTTTTGTAAAAATAAACAGTCAATTAATATACACAAACACTTTCAATATACAGTGGCTCCCAAAAGTGTTCGTACACTTATCATTTTCATTGAAATAAGGCTCTATCGTTAATTAAAATTAATATTTCCGAATGGCTATTGAATTATTAGATCTATAATCCATTCCTGACAAAACAATTCCTAAAATATTTTTAAAACATACTAAAAATTTACTTTTAAGGAATCAATAATCAAAAAGTTACAAACATTTCATCTCACAAAAGTCTTCGTACACTGAAATATTTTTGGATAATATCAAAATTAGAATGATCGTTTCCCGCTTTTCTTTAATTTTTACATTGCTTTCATTTTTTTCATCGTTTGCTTTCATTTGTGTTTGTTTACTTCAGGATATTCTATTTATTATTTAAAATGGGTAGCAGTCGTAAAAAAAATTACAAACAGCATTCGAAAATGGATAATTTTCGCCATAGTAGAGGTAAATCAATTCGAAATATCGCTAAAATAGTTCATTTATCCCATTTTTTTACTGTGCAGTACGTGATAAAACGGTTTAAAGAAGAAAATAGGATGGAAAACAAGGTAAAAGAAAAAGGTCGACCGAGAAAGTTAACTAAACGTGATGAGAGATTTACTGTTAGAAAATGTGTGAAAAATCCACGTTTGAGTGCTGTAAAAGTTTCTGCAGAATTGAATGAAAAGTTTTCTACTTCAATTTCACCTGAAACTGTTCGACGAGTTCTCAGAAAAGCTGGATTACATGGGCGTTCTGCATGTAAAAAATTTTTTATTAGTGCGAAA